>QGOB01000355.1:0-74365 GCA_003313055.1 Termitomyces sp. MG145 | reverse complement strand
ATAAGTTAATTGATAACCCTTTCCTGCATAGAACATGATAGACTCATGAAGAATCTCCGGAGTTTCACTGTTTCCATGAAACATTCATGTTCTGAGGAGGGAACAATAACATCGGTCCCTCCTGCTGCCTCAAGACTTAATATTCTGTCCCTTCCACCTATCCCTTCATATTCCATGACTTCTGATGCTTCTGGGGCTTGCCTGACAAGTCCTAGAGTCACCATATTCCGGAGTTCTTCCACTTCCAGGAAAACATTCATGTTTCTTGGAAGGACATGAATGTACTTGTTCCAGCTGTTTGAAACATACTAGGAACATATTCATCCGATACCCTTCTTCCTAGCATTCATATCTCCATGTAGTCCGATGTCCTGACTTTTCCTGAGCCAGCCCTTTTCCTTCTGTCCTCTAGAGTATCTGATAGTTCACCTTGTTCTGACATACCAAATACTCTCCTGAACTCAGAGCTTTCCCCAGCTCTTCCTAAGTCTTCCTACTTCGTTCCCTATGTTTCCTGATCTTCCTTCAATCATTATTGATCCATCCCATTCATTCCGGTGGCAACCACATTTCCTCTTTTGATCATCTTTCCTTATGGGTCTTTCCCCTAGTCAGAATCATTCCTAAAATTCTTTCTCCTTGTTCTGGACTATTCCCTCTTATTCCTATGGTTCCCCTCTTTTCTTCTTTGCCTATTTTCGATGATTTGATATTCCGGACCTTCCTATCTTTTTATTCCATGGAGTAAGATGTCAGATTCTTTGATTATCTCTTGATTAGAGATATCTGGCAGAGATCTGCTATGTCCACCATTCCAGCAATAATAATCAATATTTAATTGCCCATTTTTCGTCCCCTTGCTTGTCTGAATACTCTATTATTTTATTAGCCCTTCAGCAATGTGAATTATTTAAGTGTTCCCATGTTTTCTGGTTTCTGAGGAGTTGTCTGCCTGTTATGCCTACAGTTTTCAGCACATAGTATGGTTTGTTTTAACCAGGACTTATGACTTTAGACATAGAGTCATATCAACGGCCGCCATGTTGTCCTCATAGCGTGGTAGGGGCTTGCCCGCGTCCACTGCCACATCCAACCAAGTCCTGGGAGCCACCGCGTTACAACGACAATGTCCTGCCAGCACCCTACCCAGCTGCACCATACCATGATCGACCTCCGGCAGGGACACTCGCTGCAAATGGGATAGGCCCTCTTGGAGGGACGCGAACGCTGCGGAAGACGTGTCAAGCAGGAGCCAATGCTCCCATGCCCAGCCTAAACAGCCCGGGTTAGTTAGCAGGGTAACCAGCATGGGGACTACTTACGCATTGCCTCGCTCCGCCCCATGGCTGCCTCCCTCAGAGCCCAGTCCTGCCTCTGGATGGACAACTCCCTCTCAACCCAGAGGGCCCCCGCCTCTGTCTGCCACCTCTCCAGCTGATCGGGCCGGGACAACAAGAGCGCGGAATGTGCCCTGGCAGACGCCGACACCTCTGTTTGCCGGACTCGCTCCTGGAGGCCCCTCACCTCCATGGCCTGGGAGTTCACCACTGCCATAGCTGCTGCCAACTCCCCCCTCGCACCCTCCCGCTCCTCCTGGGCCCTCCACGACTCTGCCCATGCCTCCCCCAACTCCCGCCGCGCCATGTCTCGCTCCTCCTGGACCTCTCGCAACTCTGTGTTTCTCCGGGTGATTTCCTCCATCAAGGCCTCTGTCCGCTGATGTATAGCCACCTCCGCCGCCAAAACCTCGCGAGTGACTGGGGAAGCGGGGCCCAAAAGTCCGCCCATCCGAGGAGAATACATGTGTGTCCCGGGGGGACCTGCCTTGGGGAAGAGAGACTTTCACAAGCACTTGGTAGGCCGACCCACGGGGGAGGATGCCCGCCGCTTTCCTGAACCAGCCCCCGACACCCTCTGTGCTCCCCACAGTGGGCCCACCTTCACCACAGCCCCAGGTCCTACTCCACTACCCCCAGACTCCCGACGGGCCCCTCGCACACGCCTGGACCTCGCCCCGGACTTGAGGATTGCCGCCATCTGCACCTGGACCCACTCTGTCTCCCAACCCTGCTCCTCCGCTATGCACATCGCCTTCCAGAGCTGCAACACCAAGCATCTCTTGTGACGGGCGCAACAAGCCTTGCACATGGAGGAGTCCCACCACGACTCTGCCTCCAGGGGCAGGAACAAGCACAGTTCCCCCTGGCAAGCACAAAAGGCACACTACGAACAACCCCGGGCTCAGACTAGGGACTTCCGGACAAGGAAAGCTACTCACCGGACTACGCGCCTGGCACCATGCCAACGTCAGAGTACCTCAAACCCATGCCAACGCCCCCACTACCTGATCCAGCATCGCGACTTCCTGCAACACCTGCTGACCAAGGGGGATGCTCAAAGGGACCCAGGAGACCGGCCACGGTGCCGCTTCCTCTGGACAGGGGGGGGGGCCTGCCTGGACGGACCAGCCCCAGGAGTTTGCATGGATACCTCTAGACCCAAGTTAGCCCCAGACACCGGAAGGATATGGCACTTATGTTGACAGAGCATGATGGACAGCTCACGCTCATCCCGGAGCTGGTTGTAGACAGCCCAGTGGGCCTCATAGAAACCCCAGGACAGGATGCGGTTGTCATCAGAAGAAGGGGGAGTAGGAGAGCAGATGGAGGAGTTGGAGAAAGACATGGAAATATTGGGGGACTAACCGTGGTGAGCCCTCCTTTTTATCCTCCCAGAGAAGCTGCCACCGTACAACTTCAACTCCAACTTTGACAACTTCTGAGTCAGTACAAGCTTTGGGTTTGATTTCCCATGGCACTGCCACTGCGAACCCCGTCTCGAAGGGTCTCGACGCTGAAGGGGGGGTAATGTCACAACCCTGCCATCTCTGGACTCCCATACGCTGTCCCAACCCCAACACACACCTCCCCCACACCCCCCGCACACCTCCCGGGCCACCGACGACCCCACAACGCTGCATCAGAAACACCCACGGCCATCTCTGGATAAACCCCCAGGCATCACTGAACTCCAGCATCTCAGCGGACACGTCACTCCGAGGCTTCCCTGTCACCGGGCACATCCAGACCCCTGGCATCCCGGCCATCACATAACATTCCGCAACATTCCTCCCATGAACCGTCGGCACGTCACCAGGCCACCTGCTTCTGTGGCGTCGATGGACACCACCACCATGTACCATAACCACTGACCCGCCCGACGCAAGACCACTGCAATCTGCACCAACATTCCCCGACAACTGTCACGGCCCCGGGGGTGAGAACCTGCCCCAGGACCTAACCGGGGGACAATCAGATGCTACGGGCCCGGGCCAGGACCTTACCGGGGACTTAGCGAAAGGGTAGTACATAAACCGTAGGGTAGCATATGAGTTGGGTAGTCTTGATATTAACCATAGTTCTCCGTATTTCCGTATTCTCTGTCTCTGTCTCAATCTCAATCTATTCTTGTACCTCTTCTCTCTCTCTCTCATCTCATCTCTCATCTCTTGTCTCCATGCCTCGTTTCCGTTCCGTGACTCGTATCTCTGTTCCATATCATTTCTATATCTACTGTTCCGTATCTCTTCCTCTCTATTCCTACTCTCTGTTCTGTGTCTCTTCTCGTTCCCCGGCGACTTGACCAACCCACCCCCCATCCATTCCGTACCTAACTCCACCCACTCCCAATCCTATCTCCACCCCCCAATCAATACTACCCTCCTGCTCCCCATTCCCCCCTCCATTACAAACCCCCTACCCCCTGAACTTGTGCTCCCCTCCCCAGAGCACTTCCTGACCTTGTATGTGTCGCTACTTGTGCCCTGGAGTGTCCGGACTTCACCCCGGACCACTCGTAGCTGTACCAGAGCTTCTGAGAAGCCCCGGACCTGTACTTAGCCTCCTGAGCTCGCCAAGTAAGGACTCGCCAGTGTAGCTGAGCCCCCATTGTCAGTGGGACCTGACACCTCCTTACAAGGGAATGCTAAGGGAGGAGGGTCCAACAGGTCTAGGTCAGGGTAGGGCAGGGGACCCCATTGGCAGGCTCGGACTGAGGCTCGCTCTCAAGCATGCACACGACGTTCTGATCGGGCTTCCTCCGCACAGGTAGAGCATTGACATGGACATCAACTCATTTTGACTTCTCCAGTAGACCAGTCAATATCTGGGTTATGCAGGTGCAGCCAGGTGTAGCCTAGGATAATATCCTGCTTTCCTAGACTAGTGATGGCAAACACTGCCTGTTCTGCATAGTTGCAATAGCGAAGGATACACTCTATCACACACTGGATAGAGCCAGCTTCATTGAGGGTACCATCAATGTTGTATACCGGAATGGGTTGGGTCAATGGTCGGGTGGTCAGCTGATGCCTCTCAACAAATGTGATGTCCATGAAGAATCCAGTGGCTCCACAATCCAGAAGAGCCTGGACTCGCTGTGTATGCTGCGTATCTGTAGTCTTTATCTCTACCTCCAGAGAGAGGGAGGTAGCTGATGGGATGGAAGCCACTGTGTACTTGCGTGGAAGATGGTGTTCCCAGCTGGGAAGGCGCACTCGGGGAGGAGGATGAGCTTTGGCTGGTGTAGGAGGAAAAGGGGGTAGTACGGCTGTGGAGGTCTCAACTGGTTTGCATGTAGAAGAATCAAGAGAAGGAACTGTATTAAAAGATTCTACATGCAAAGTGGTTAGAGCTAGGCAGTGAAGGCGTACGGTCCATCCACTGCGATGCTAAAAATCCTCTGGCACATTCTCCTCTCCATCCTCCGACATCTTATCCATCACCTTGGGGGAAGGTATGCCTGCAGCATCCTTCACAGCCAGGAGCTCCATAATGAGCGCATTCCATTTGTTGGCTGACAGATAGCGCACATTGAGCCCTTCTGGACAGCTGCAAGCCCAGTGCCCAGGCTTCCCGCAACAGTGGCACACAGAAGGAGGGACTCCTCCCTTCCTTCTAGCAGCATCAATGTCCATGGGCACTCCCATGGAGATCTTTGCTGGTGGTGTTGCTGTGGGGGCCCAGGGTGCCAGGCCTCGTATGGCGGGGGCGGCTGTGGGGACCGGGAGTGGGGCTGGTGCCCAGCAAGCAGGAGGTTTAGCAGGGAAAGGAGGCAGCACTGGAGGGCATGACCAAAAGGCATGGAATGTCTCAAACTGTCTATCAGCATGGGCGTTCCGATCCACCAAGCGTGCCGTTGCAATCCAGCCCTCTTTGTCCTCATCCCCGGGGTATCCATCTACCATGCCATCAATCCATTTATGGATCGATGGTTCGAGCCCACGCCAGAAATGGAGAACCAGCTGCGCGGACCTGGGGAACCCCAAACGATGAACCAGCTGCTTGAACCCGTTGATATAGGTGTCAAGGGTATGGCCCTGCTGGTGATAAGAGGTGCCCTCTAGCATGAAGGCAGTGTGTTGTGCCTCATTGGGGTGCATGAACTCAGAGAGGAACCAAGACTCAAACGCAGCCCAGTCCGGAAACATGTTTGCATTGTCCTCCAGAATCTCCTGCGCCAAATTGGCTGCGCACCCAGCATTCATATAGGATAATGCCCACTTGATCGTCCGCATTGGATCACTGAAGGAGGAGGCATGCAAGCTAATATACAGCTTGCAGGCAGTCAGGAATTGACGTCCTTGAGCTTGGTCTCCATCAAAAGAGGGAGGAGGGGCAGCCTTGATTGCAGACAAGGGCTTGGAGACAATTGTCATCGCAACAGGGGGCAGCAGGGTGACGGCCGCTGCGGGGAGGACTCCAGTGGGGGATGGTCTGGAGTTGGCAATAGGGGGGCGTTGGAGATGACAGCAAGGCTAGGGGTGACCCCTAGTGAAGCAGAGCGCATGGAGGGAAAAAGTTCTTTGAGCTGAGCCTGCATGGTAGAGAGCTGGTGAGAGAGAGCAAGTTGGGTGGTGTTGGAGGTGGAAAGGCCCTGTTCTACAGCCTGTAACCAAGCATAGGCATCCTCCTGAGCAGGGACAGGGGTGCCTGGGGCAGGAGGAAGGTCTGAGGCTGAGGTGGCAGGCATGGTAGAGAAGGGACCAAAAAAGGACTGGTGGGGGCGCTAGCAGACAGGAGTGGGGCCCTGGAGGCAGAAAAGAGGCAGACAGGGGAGCACAACTGCTTGGGTGAACCCAGACCAGTTAAGGGAGACTTATTCTGCTGTAAGGACAACCTCAGAGAGCTGTGGAACTCACACAACTGGCAGAGGGATATCCAAAGATGTATTAGCAAGTGGCTACAGTGTACAGGGCTAGCTACTCATCTGGCAGAGGGATATCCAAAGAGAATAAGTCTGAGGAGTCCCTATGCCAGGATGTGGACGCTTCTGGGGCCCCAGAAGCGTGGGAATCAACTGTATAGTACACATAAGCCACTGAAAAAGGAGTGTGGGAATAAAAGATGAAAAACTCGGACATTGCCAGAGAATGGATTGGTAATGTCCATCAGGTGACTCTGGCAGGTCAGGTGGTCAGAAAAGGGTCAGATGACCAGGAAGGGATCAGATGACCTTGAGAACAATGTCAGGTGATCAGAAATGCGGACACAATATGTACAGAGAATATCTAAAGGGGAGAAGAAGAGAAAAGGAAGGGGAAAAAGGAAAGGAAAC
Source organism: Termitomyces sp. MG145 (assembly GCA_003313055.1). Classification (NCBI taxonomy): domain Eukaryota; kingdom Fungi; phylum Basidiomycota; class Agaricomycetes; order Agaricales; family Lyophyllaceae; genus Termitomyces; species Termitomyces sp. MG145. Next base: position 67,750 of record QGOB01000355.1, on the reverse strand, counting down.
AGGAGAAAGGAGAGAAGAGGAAATGGGCTCAGGAAGGGATGTCCCCTTACAGATGTGAACACTGCTGAGGACACGTCCAGCAAGAGCCAGTGCTCCTGTGCCCAGCCTAAACAACCCAGGTTCGTTGGCAGGGGGAACTGGCATGGGGATTACTTACGCATTGACCAAGATCCACCCCGCATCCCACCCCTACTCCTCCACTATGCAAGTTGCCTTCCAGAGCTGCAACGCCGAACACCTCTCGTGGCGGGCATGACAGGCCTTGCACATGGACGAGTCCCACCACAACCCCACCTCTGGGGGCATGAACATGCACGGATCCCCCCAGCAAGTGCAAAAAGCACACTAAAGACAACTCCAAACTCAGACTAGGGATTCACAGACTAGGGGAACTACTCACCAGACTATGTGCCTGACACCATGCCAGCATCGGAGAACCTCGGACCCGGGCCAACGCCCCTGCTACCTGATCTGGTGTTGCAGCCTCCTGCAGTACATGCTGGCCAAGGGGGATGCCCAAAGGCACCCTGGAGACTGGCCACAATGCCACTCCCTCTGGATGGGGTGGGGGGGACCTGTTGGGGCAGACCAGCCCCCAGAGTTTGCATTGATACCTCTAGACCTGAGTTAGCAGCACTTACATTGATGGAGCATGACCGACAGCTTGTGCTCATCCCGGAGTCAATTGTAAACAGCCCAGCACGCCTCATACAGCTCCCAGGATTGGACAGGGTTGTTGTTGGAGGAAGGGGGAGTGGGAGAACCTGAGGAGGAGTTGGAAGAAGGCATGAGAAGGATGGAGGACTAACCACAGTGAGCCCTCCTTTTTATCCTCTTGGGACAGCTTCTGGATGGCCGCCGCATGACTTCAACTTCAATTTTGATGACTTCTGGGTCAGCACTAGCTTTGGGTTCAATTCCCATGGTACTGCCACTGCGGCCCCCTCTCAAAGAGTCTTGACGCTGAAGGGGAGATAATGTCACAACCCCACTAACTCCAGACCCTCACATGACACACCTCCCCCATCCCCCACACACCTCCAGGACCACCAACAACCTTGTGGCACTGCACCGGCACACCCTTGGTCATCTCTGGACAAACCCATGGGCATCTGCCAAACCCCGGCATCTTGGCTGCCATGTCATCCCAGGGCTTCCATGTCATCCCAGGGCTTCCATGTCATCAGATATATCCGAACCCCCAGCACCCTGGCCATCATGTAACATTCCTCCTGCAAACCCTTGGCACATCACCAGACTCCACATATGCTCCTGTGGCATTGATGGCGCCACTATTGCACACCACAACCGCCAACCTGCCCTATGCAAGGCAGCCACAGCCCATGCCAGCATGCCCTGATGGATGCCATGACCCTGGGGCTGAGAGCTTGTCCCAGGACTTAGCCAGAGGATAATCAGATGCCATGATCCTGGGCTGGGACCCTGTCCCAGGACTTAGTGGGAGGATAATATATAAATTGTAGGATAACATACAAGTTGGTAGTCTTGATATTCACCATAGTCTTTGTTTCTATTCTGGTCTAGTTTCATGCCTCTGTCTCTTTCTTGTCTCGTCTCTCACATCTCATCTCTGTGCCTCGTACTTCTGTTCTGTGACTTGTATTCCTATTCTGTATCTCTTCCTCTATCTCTCCATCTCCTGTCTTGTATCTTTTCCTCTCTATCTCTATCTCCAGTTCCATATCTCTTATCATCTCCTGATTTCCTGATCAGTCCATCTCCTATCTGTCCCATACCCATCTCTATCAATTTCCGAACTTACTTCCATTTCCAATCAATCTTATCTTTCCCATCCTTCCTCGCCTCTCCATTAAAAACCCCATTTCCTGAACTTGTGCTCCTCAACCCGGAGCACTCCCACCTTTGTGCATGTCACTACTCATATCCTGGAGCATCCAGACTTCATCCCAGGCCACTCGTAGTTGCACCAGAGCTTCTGATAAGCCCTGGACATGTACTTAGCCTCCCAAGCTCGCCTAGTAAGGACTTGCCAGTGTAGATGAGCCCCTGTCATCAGTCGTCAGCGGGACCTGACAATGCCCTTGGAGCATCCTGTTGCAGACACATGAAGAAATGGTGTGTTTGTACAGACAGTGGGATGGCCAGCAAGACTGTCAATGAGTCCAAGGCCACTGGTGTTGAACTCCTGCAGTCAAATGAATACAATGACTCTCACACTGCATCTTCACATATATCTACACAAACATTGACCAACAGGCTTGATTGGTACTCTACTCCAGATGGTTGGATTGATTTGCAAGATGCTAACCAACACTTGATGTGGATTCCTTTAGATATTTTACAAGTACTACACCATCCCAATAATTGCCTCATCATTTCCAAAGATGGTGACTTATCATTTGATCTTTCAAAAGCCAAATTTTGAACTGAATCAGCTCAATGTTATACTAGTACACCATCTAACATTTTACAATAAGTGTGTATTTTTAAGAATTAACAAGGATGGTATGTAATCTAAAATATTTCTTTATATGCCATCAATACTGATCATATGTAATAACACCCTTTTTTTGCTTTTCTCTATGAATATTGGCATAAACACAGAGAATGTATTAGGCACATTTGTGCACTTTACTTTACTGAATGTCACAAACACATTTTCATCTTGTGTCTCTAAATAAGCAGTTACTTCACAAAAGAATTTCATTTGTAATCTGGTAATATTTCTCAGATGCAAATATGTGACCATGGTCATGGGGTCCAGCCAGTAGGCTGTATATGTAAGTAGAATACATAGTAAGTAATATAAAAAATAAAAGTAATGGGCCAAACTCTCTGCGAGTTGCTACCCAGTGGTCTAACAACCTGTGTATGAGCCAGAATCTGACTCTGCCCTTCAACCCAGTTGTTTCTTTATTTCTTGTGCTATAGAAATCCTATCCTATTGATTTCTGGTTGCCAATAATTTTAGGGAGGGATAACAGCTAAATCTACAGGAAAGTGTGTGTAAGTTATGATGAAAGTAAATATCAGTAGATGCACCCCACAGAGGTCTAGAGTTTGTGTATAGTAAATTTTATAGTTGAAATAAAGTTTGGAAAAGGAAAGAATAGCAGATATCAAGTGAGTGCATTGAAAGTGGCACAAAAAAAATGAAAATAGGACCTAAATACCACAGGACATGATGGGCACAGTAGCACTGTTCCAACAACTTCTTGCTCTTTTGAAGATGGTAATCTATTGGCAACTTTGAGCTCCATCTTATTCTCACACCATTATCTTTCATTTCCATGTTATAGTTGGAGAGTGAGGGAAGTTCCCACCTCCCCAGAAGCTGACTACTCAACATCACCCCTCAGCATCTTGAAGCAGTGCAAGTATAAGGGCATGATTGTCAGAGGAGATATGCATGGATTTGTCAGTAGTTCGTTACAAACGGCCTTCATCAACCTTACCCACTGGAAAGATCCAAGCAGCAGCACAGTTCAGGATGGCACTGCAGTGATGGCAGCAGTAAAGATAATTGTTGATAACTACAGAAAGAGTGCTAATCTCCTCATGAGATAGCACCCCACGACATGACGACCTGTGTGTATTTCCATATTTTAAATGTCTTTCCAATTCAACATCGTGAACAAGCAGAAATTAGATTTCTCTCGCAGGACTTTTGTTGAACAATGCATTGATTTTAAACACATTTTAAGAATCAGAAGAATCAAGAAACAACTATTGACAAAAGTTCAAGCACGCCTTTGGGTCATTCAAAACTCGCTCATCCACCTTTCATCAATTTCGAATGAACGTTGGCGCATATATATCGAAAAGAAATGTCGAGTTAGATTTCACCATGGCAGATGGGGTAAAGGGGGGAATGTCGAAAATAAAACAAAAATGTGTCAATTCTTTCAGATACTTAATAACTACTTTGTCATCGGAAGCTGGTGAGTGAAGATCAGAAGTCATATGTGGATCAAGAAATTAAGGGTATTCACAATATCATTCTAAGGGATTCTCGTGCATGCAGGTATCGTTCCCCCAGCTGCACAGTTTTCAAGGGGCCCACAGCACACCTTATTCCCTGTGAATTATAACACAATGAATATTAGGCAACTCTGAAGGCTCAAATCTATACTTACTACATGGAAACGTTGATGGAGGACATGTCAACATTGGCGAAGGGACCGAAACCTCTGAAGTTTCTCCATTCAAGTGTTCTGTGACAGGCACTGCGCTCCCAGAAGATAGAATAATATTGGTGAGAGTGAATGAGAGGATGAGAATTTGATGTGTCAAAGCAACCATTATGAGATGGCTCAATAGAAGAGTGGCTGTAGGCAAGGAATGGGCTACTCTGATCTTTGTCCTTGGGCTGGTCGAGGTATTTATACGAAGAGATCTGTTATTCGGCCCGAAAGATGGTTCAACCATGACTGAACTTCTCGGCTGATGGGTGTTCAATTCCTTCATTAATTTTGAGATTTCCAGCTGATCTTTGCCACTGTCAATTGCCTTAAAACTTCTTTTGGATTGGTAGCGACTACCTCGGAATGTATTCTGGAACGGTTGCGAATAACAACAAGCCATACCCCGTATACTCCTTACGGATAACAGGCAAAAATCGCGCAAAGGCAAAAATTGAAATCCTGGAATGGATTCACGATGTTCCAGATTTGCAAGAGGAGATATACAAGAAAGGAACCATCTCTCTCTCGCATCACCTAACCTGACTTCATTATCCATTCTATTGTCCTGTATTTAATTCTTTTAGCTGTCACGACTTGTTGCGATGCCTTCACATATTACGATCGTCCCTCCCATCCTTGTTGATTACGCCCTTGCTACTCGAGTTAAGGTAGATCAAAACGTAGTGAACCGTGGATCTCTGCTACTTTGTCAACACGGTAATCCATTTTTTTGAAACTGCAGATAGTATTGTGGAAATAATTTTGGAAGAATTCTACCAGTTTGAAAATATCCACCGTATTCAATTTCTTCCAGCAAAACCGCGAGTTTTTTCAGACTATGCGGGAACAATGAAGAGACTTGCAAAGTAATAACCATCAATTGTATTCTACAACTGGATTGAAACACTTATACACTTGCATCATAGATAGTTCTCTGCACTCATGATATCTCGTTTTGGGGCCTTTTCTACAACTATAGATACATTGTTTCGACACACCTTGGTATTCTTCATCCTGTTGGTTCACTGGCATAGTGCTTTAATTGAGTTGTTACAGTTGATTGAATCACTGACGTGTACATTTACTTAGCCTGGATCCCGTAATACTCACCTGAGAGCCAGAAACACTTTGGAGATCAAGGATGTCCAGCCGGGCTCGACGAAGGGCCGAAAGGGAGTTAGTGCAATAGCACTAAGTGCCTTATTCGCTTAGATCGAGCGTAGTATAAGTGCATTCAAACTCCGAAATGCGTCTTCCAGTAACAATGCTCTCAGCTCGTCCGCTGGGTGCGAAATTGTATTGCAGTCAGCGCTCTTAACTCTAACCACTCAAATTAGACCTTCTGTGAACAAGATTTTCCTGCAACGTGCACACTTCAACTGAACCTTACCGTGCATGGTAGGACACTGTTTACGGCCGGAGTAAATCCATCGCGCCGTGCCGTTGAAGGTTTCGATATTTCCTGTATGGCACGGTCCACGGCCGCTGTAACCGTGGGTTTTCCGTACTAATACCGCCGTGTACCCTAAAAGGACGGTGTGTACCCTATGGGACAGTATGCGAATAAGTATGCTAAGAGACATTATGACATCTTCTAGGGTGGACGTCAGACTCATATCCAGGATGATAAGACTGAGATTGTATCCCTGTTTGTACGTTGAGGAATCAGTTGGGAACAAACCAACGGAAACATTATTCATATTTACCTTGATCCCTCTTCCCGGCGTTCCTCCTTGAGTTCAAATGCCCCTAGTTCTCTGGAGACGTACAACCGTTATGAGCGCTCACCCTCGCGACGCTGCTCCTTCCTGCTATCCGCACAATCTACACCTGGTATTCTGTCGAACTGTACGGTGACGAGAGCTACAATCATTTCTTCCGCCGGCCCTGGATGATTCCCATAAAGTAAACCCGACTGACCCAGAAAGGCGGCGGATCGACCCCCATCAGTGGCAATATCCTGGCATGATGCCTTTGAGTCCGAATTTGACATGGGTTGGGAAAAACATCACGAGCACGCGGTTACCGATCCTGATGTATCCAGGACAGAGGGGAGTGAGTATTCACCAACCGGATGGGTCGGGTTTACTTTATGTTGGGAAACATTCCACTAAGCCGCGCGGCTTAGTGGAATGTTCCCAACAGACCCCGGCTGTGTTAGAACCCTATAATAAGTGTCCCACAGTTTGATATGATAGTTTGGTATGATCTGGTAGACAAGTAAGTAAACGTCCTCAGTTCAATTATAATTGACTACGATGGTTACCTGGTAGACAAGTAAGTAAACGTCTGTCAGGTAAGTTACATCAGTAAGCGTTATTCAGTATTTATGTAGTCCGTACTCACCCTCAGTTCAATTATAATTGACTGAGGGTGTATGTATCGTATGTCTCTATATATACGTATTTGGGAACAATGGATCGGTTCTATAACAATGTCGTTGGCCTTGGCGCTAGGGCCACTGGCCACGGCAGACAAAGGGGGTGGCGTGATGCTTGTCAATGGTGCGTGCATTTTGGATGTCAACACTCCTCCTCACCAGTGACCTGCATCACGCGTAGTATGTCTCCTCCTCGCATGGAATCATGGCTATGCTTGCTGAAGACCAAGTAGGGCACGCAGGCGCGTGAACAGCGGGGCTGCGAGCGCCTTCATAAAGAGGTCGGCGACGTTGTGTTTTGTGTTTATGTAATGAATGCATATATCGCCGCTCTGAACGTGTTCGCGTAAGAAATGGTACTTGATGTCGACATGCTTAACACGTGCATGGAGTGTGGGGTCTTCGGAGAGGTTGATTGTGGCGTTATTGTCGCAAAGTATGGGTGTTGGTTCACTTGTTACGTCATGTCCGATGCCCTTGAGCAGGGCACGCAGCCAGATGCATTCTTGGGCGCTCTTGTAGGCCGCCATGTATTCCGCCTCGCATGATGAAGCGGCTACCGTCTTTTGTTTCCTTGCCGCCCATGAAACTATGCCTGACCCTAGGCTCCATGCGTAGCCTCCGACACTCCGGCGCGTGTCCAAGCAGTTAGCCCAGTCTGAGTCCGTGAAGCCCATGAGGTTTGCTGGTTGTTGTGTCCCTCCTAACACGAGCTTGAGATCCCGAGTCCCTTTTAAGTATCGTACTAGTCTGGTGGCCGCTCGCCAGTGAACGGCAGAGTACGAGTCGACAAATTGAGAGAGTTGTTGCACAGCGTATGCAATATCCGGACGCGTTGATATGGCAACATAAAGTAAGCAGCCCACGAGGGGTCAATAAGGTGTCTTCCGCAGCACTGCTTCTTCTTCCGTTGTAAGGGATGACCTGTCCGTCCTGCGAAGCTTGAGGCCTGGCTCCATTGGAAGCGATAGTGGTGCCGCCGTTGACTGACCAAACTGATTAATGATTCTATCTATCAGTGCGGTTTGTGAGAGTTTGACCAGACGCTTATCTCGGTCCCATTCGATGGCAATCCCGACGACAAATTTTGGGAGACCTAAATCAGATATCGTCCACACAGATTTGAGTTGTTCCTTGAACTGGTCATTTTCAGCTTTGTTGGATGCGATGGACAGGAAATCGTCCACGTGGACTGCGGCTATTACTGTCCCAGAGTCAGTTTTACGATGGTATACACATGATTCGCATTGAAGGCGCGTAAATCCCCACGAGATCATGTTGTCATTGAGAGTGTGATTCCATATGCGACCTGCTTGCTTCATACCGTACAGACCTCGAAGCAAACACCATACCCACGTCTCCTTGCCACGTTCTTTGAACCCCTCTGGTTGCTCCATGTACTGTGTCTCGTTGTCAGGGAGTTTGCTGTAGAGGAAGGCCGTTTTGATATCTATCTGGGTCGCGTCCCATCCGCGTGCCGCTGCGAGGTGCAACAGTACCCACCATGATTCCATGCGTGCAGTCGGCAATGTGGTCCTAGTGTAGTCTTTCCCAGGGATCTGTTCGTATCCCCTGAACACAAGACGAACTTTGAATTGCGTCGCCTTGCCAGTCTCGTCTCTTTTGATCTTGAAGATGGGCCTGCCCTTGCGGATTTTTTGACCTGCAGGAACTTGGTCACAGGGAATTAGTCTGTATACGCCCATGCTTTTGAGTGAATTCAGTTCCTCTTGATATCCAGCAGTCCATTCTTTTGCGTACGGCGATGCTAATGCCTCTTTCCATGAACGCGGCTCGTCATCTAGGTCAACAGACAGCGGGTTTTCCATCGATTCAGCGACACTCAGCAGGTGTTCAATGTCCTCGAGTGAGGCAATGTTCGCCAGGTCAGGTATGCTCCGGTCCTTCACATTTCTCCCTTCTTGCTGTGGCGCCAGCGGGTCCGGTAGGTTCCCATTGTTGTTGTTGTCGACTTCTGGTGGCTCTGGGACTGGAGCTTGAGTGGCTGGCTGGTAATTTCGCTTGTCGATTCTTGCTAGGCGTAGTCGTTCACCTGCTGCCCGCGATTCTTCCACTGCCCGTTCTGTGCGTGTAGTCGGTGGATGTTCTGGGCTGGCTTTTGTGGTGGATACATGTGTACGGGTGGATCGGCGAGGTAAGATCTGTTTGTCGTTCTCGTTGTCCGGTTGGCCTCCTGCAATGTCACCTTGAGTCGGGGCGATTTCATTGTGCGTGACCGTGTAGTCATCTTCATCGTCGTCATTCGTAGGAAAAGGGGCATTTGATGACATTTTGTGTATATCCTCAATCGGTGTGGGTGCAGTCGACGTCACGGGAGCAGCAGTTGACATCATGGGAGCAAGGTTAGGCGTCGGTTCCATTGTTTTTCCGGTACCATGATTCGAGTTGGATGGGTCCTCGTGTCGCTCTATGAATTGTACATGATAGGACTCATATATTCTTCTTGCCTTTGGATCGTAGCATCAATACGCCTTAGAATTCTGCGCGTATCCTATAAGAACGCATTCGATCCCTCGCGCGTTGATTTTCGGGTTATGCTGATGTAAGACAAGCACGAACGCCCTACATCCGATTTCTCGCATGTATGAGTAGTCGGGAATTTGATTGTACCATAGTTCAAATGGAGTCTTACCATTGAGGGACTTAGTTGCAGTCTTGGCGTGAAGGTGCGCTGCAGTAAGATAGAATTCATCCCATAATGAGTCTGGGTATCTGGCAGCCAGTCTCATTGTCCTTGCTTTACCCAGGAGTGTTCTGTGCATTCTCTCGACCCGTCCCATATGTTCCAACGTATAAGGAGCCCCATACTCATGTTTTGTTCCTGTCGATGCTAGCCATTCCCTCATTTGGTGGTTCTTGAGCTCGCCGTCGTGTCCTGTGCGATACTTGCCCACTTTCTTTCCTGTTTCTAGCTCTCTTTCCTTCTCCCATGCTTGTAACGCTGTGAATGCATCGGCTTTAGATTTGAGCGGTACGGACCATGGCATGTTCGTGTAATCGTCGACAAGATCCATAATATATTTGTTTCCTCTATATGATTGCACATTCATAGGTCCCGCGAGATCTATCCACACTATTTGCAACTTCTCCCTGGCCCTATGCCCTGCCTCCCGCACCTTGGGTACCGACGTTTTCGTCTGTTTCCCGAGGATGCATATGTCACATTTAGGTTGTGTGTGCAAGGAGACGGACGGCATACCTGGGAGTAGGCCTTCGCGAGCCATGGTTGCGACCACTTGGTAATGTGCATGTCCCAAGCGCCAGTGCCAGGTGTCAAGGTGAACGGGGCGGTGTGTGGCAGTGAGTGCGTGTTCAGATAGGTCAGACTGTAGTTCGAGTGTGTACAATCTTCGGCTGGGGATCAGTGGCCCGGTAGCCAGTAAAGTGCCACTTTCCTCGTCGAGGATGGTCACACCTGAGCGGCTGAACGTTATTAGTGCGCGCATGCCAGCCGTTAGCGCTGAGATGGATATAAGCCGCACGGTTGAGTTGGGTATGTAAAGCGCATTGTTCAGGTAGATCTCCGTTTGATTCTGGACTTGGAGGCAGATCTGTCCAATTCCTATTGCTTCAATCGACGTTCCTCCCACTCCTTTTACTGCTCGCGGTGGGATTGCTTTCAGTGTAGCAAAGTCTGAGATGCATGGCGAGATATGGACAGTAGCGCCGGAGTCCATGTAGAAAGGTTTCTCGGTCAGAGAGATCAATCGTGTATCATTCAGAGGGTTCGCAGGAGTGATTGCTGTGGTTGCCAGGATGGTTTCGCAGCTGTGTGTCCGTGGAATCGTGTGTGTGTTCCAATCGATCGTTGCTCGAAGTTCGTGGTTGATGTCATTAGTTTCGTCCTCAATGGCCATGAAACCTTGGTACTCAAAGAAGTCTGTGGTGTTCGTGGTTACCGTGCCTGCAAACTCGGTGGGTTTCGTCACATTCTCGAGCTGAACCTTCTGCAGATTGTCTATGTCTACAATGTAGGCTTGTCCGTCGAGTCCTTTTACGGCGATTCCGTTCTTAATGCTGTTGGCTCCTCCTGACTTGGCTCCTCCTTTCCCTCCTTTGGCTCCTCCTCGTGCGGCCTGTCGCGCGGCCTTCGACTCTTCTATGGTTTTTCCGGCCATCCCGCCGCCTGGTCAAATACACCACTCCTTGGTGTGAGCTCGGCAGGATAACTTAGACGCGTAGCAAATCTCGCAACATGGGAAGCCAGGGCCATGATTGTGTGGGTGCGCCTGGGTTTTTGTGTCGCGAGCAGAAAGAACGGTGTCGATAGGGGTCGCTTTGGAGAGTGTTGACAAACTGTCCACAGTCTGGAATAGCTTTCTGATGTTGGATGAGGTGTAGGGATTTTCTGCCGTCGCGTCAGCAAGGCCCCGGGAAACCTGTGTTTGAATTGATTCGAACGTTTTGTCGTTGATGCTGTTTAATAGGGCAATACACTTCAGGAGGTCCTTGTCTATCGCGCCAATGGCAAAGGCTCGATCAATGAGGTCACATATTTTCCGTGCAGTATTGTCAATTGGTTCCGCAACCGGAGCATATGTGGTCAGCGCTTGTCGTATGAGGGAGACTTGTTTTACCGGTCCCTCACGATGGGCGCGCGCTTTCAGAGCGTCGTAGCACTCCTTCGCCGTTCCGTCCGTCTCAAGTCCCTCTTGTTCGGCCTCGGAAACGGCTGCACGAATGACGCCAATGATTAGGTCGTTGTTGGAGAGCCAGTTCGCGAATGCGTTTGGTTCAGTAACGCGGTCTGGTTGTGTGATCAGACGATGTGGATTTTTCGCTGACGCGAAGATGTATCTGTCTAAGCCACTTTGCTGCAAGAAGATCTCCAACTTTGTCGACCATTTCGTGAATTCGCCAGTCGTGCGATCGAACGGGGGTTCAGAGGTAGGCCAGTGTGCATTGAGCTTGGCAAGACGAATGCGCGGATATGCGGCATCGCTAGGGGATATGACTGGGTAAGGGCTGGTCTCCATGTCAAAAGATAACAGAAAACCTGTGGTTGTATATATGCGGGTAGGTTCAGAGGACGCGTTCGACTTGATTTAACTGGCTGATCGGAAGTCAGAGTCCGAGGGTGCCAAGAATTTGATGTGATAAGTGTGAAGATGGCTGATCGGGAGTCAGGGTCCGAGGGTGCCAAGAGTTATTGTGATCCGTGTGAAGGGAACGAGTGATCGGCAGAGTTCTGTCGGTGTCGTTGCTGCTGTATGCGTTAACGACTCCGATAGCCCATAACCTGTTAGAACCCTATAATAAGTGTCCCACAGTTTGATATGATAGTTTGGTATGATCTGGTAGACAAGTAAGTAAACGTCCTCAGTTCAATTATAATTGACTACGATGGTTACCTGGTAGACAAGTAAGTAAACGTCTGTCAGGTAAGTTACATCAGTAAGCGTTATTCAGTATTTATGTAGTCCGTACTCACCCTCAGTTCAATTATAATTGACTGAGGGTGTATGTATCGTATGTCTCTATATATACGTATTTGGGAACAATGGATCGGTTCTATAACAATGTCGTTGGCCTTGGCGCTGGCCACGGCGGACAAAGGGGGTGGCGTGATGCTTGTCGATGGTGCGTGCATTTCGGATGTCAACAGGCTGGGCCAGTCCGAGCACTCTTCTGTTATACCTGCCAAAAGTAGTAACAAAGGTAAAGAGGATAACGGCAGGCCTGCTCGAGGACGCAAAGGTCGCCCAACAATCAATACGACGACCTCTACACCATCATCCACGTCGTCTGTTTATACAAACTCCTGAGCAACTTTACCCATCCGTAGACGTCGCGGGCGCAGAGGGCGTTGGCTCATTCATCGCTCCCCAGCGTGCATCGCAATCCCAGACGTCCATTGTCGCACCTTCACCGAGGCACGGAGCGTCCATGACGTCCCCTGCAATGTCGCCTTTGGACGCCGGCCGCGTCAAAGCCGCCTTCACCAGAGAAAATGGACAGGCATCGACCAGGACAGCCGCTAACTCACGCTGCCGTATCGAACAATGAGAAGACAGAGCACCTCGTTAGGCATGAATTACAGTCGAATTTCTCTTGAGCATAGCAAGCACAGAGTGACAGCATTGATTCAGAGGCTACACAACGGTCCTGTATCGGTAGCAGAAACATATTTGTCAATGCCTAACACCCAATCTTCCTGTCATTTAGGCGGTAGAGCAAATGCTAAACCCTCACATCAGGAAAACCTTGAATATGTAAGCCGGATCGTATGTTATGTTGTAAATTTAATTAATATGAACACAACATTAGTCCTTAGAAGTCCCTGTGTCAATTTTGGTTTATTGAGATGAAGATGACAAAATAAAAAACATTGATGACAACTCGCATGCTATACATAGCGATGTCTGTCTGTGAAGACATTGACAGAAAATGTGTTACACAACTGTCCAAGTGTTTCGCAGACGTACGAGCTGAGTGAACTATGATCTCTGTTCTAGACTTTGACAAAAGTCTCCTGGCTTCACTGTTTAAGCAGCCTTCTGATACCCGTAAAAAGTTCTTGAAGACGTACGTCATCTCATTCACTCATTCGACTCAAACCAGCAGTCTCAGAGGCCTCTTAGAGTCTTGGCACGTTTTACCAAGATCCAATACGGCGATTGTATGGTGCAAACATCTATAAGAGAACGTTAGAGTCCTGCCTCACAAGCAGAAAAATTCTCCATTTTTCAAACGGACCTCGTGCATAAAAATCTTATTGAAGTTATCGAGGTGAGTTTATTGAGTCAAAGTAAAATACACGACCATTTTCCCCAAGTTCTGGTATTTCTAGAATGACATGCTGTGTGATAGCTAGCCGTTCGGCGTCGGTGACTCCTTCAAGGCGAAGGGCCGTCTGCACATACCCAAAGGGTACCGGCTCTCTGTGCTCCTCTGGTGCCTCATCGTATTCGACACCCAAAGGTAATACTTCACCATCGCTATCGCTATCGCTGTCATTCATGTATTCATCTTCATCTTCGTCTTTTTTCAGAATGGTATCGAGGTGCGCTTCCCATTCTGGCGGTGCTCGCTGCGGCCAAGGATACTCCTGATCCCACATCTCGCCATCAACTGCGAAATTAAATCGACGAGTCACAACTTTGACCTGAGCAGAGGCATCCACGAGCTGTGCATTCCAGTCTGCTCTCTCAGAAGGCTGTTTCGACAGTAGGGAAGCAAGGAGGGTTTGATCAAAGTCTAGTACAAAGACCATAGGTGGTTCACCATCGAATTCTGTGCGGTACACTAGGACGCGAGTTGCAGCGACACATGGAAAGTAGTAGGATACCCTGAAATTTAGCGTTCGAGCGTCATTCGGATAGTCCCATGTCTCGCGCATCCCAGGTGGGTCCCGTGTGGTTGCAACTGACTAGAGCAACTGTCAGTGAGAAGACGTGGTAAAAGAAAGATTAAGATTCACAGGTATATCTCCCAAAAGAAGCTCATTTTTGAAGATTGTTATACGGCCGCTACTATCGTGATCGTGGACGACTATGGGACCCGAAGTAGAAGTGCTCGGTCGCCCAAGACAGTTTGATATACCATCTGGATCAGTGTGTTCACCCTGATAGAACATGCGAGTTTCTTCTTCAGTTTGTGCATTCTCCGAGAATGCACAAAGCACAGCACCACAGGGAGGATATGATAGACGACCAGCTAGAGCAATCTTATGTGGATCGATATATTGAAAGTTCGCTTGATGCTGGGAATAGAAGTCAGGGAATGAGGTCCAAAAATGAAAGAATGACCACTCAACTTGAAGTGTTTCGAGACACGGTCGGGGTATCTTGATCATGCGAAGATCCCCATTGTCCGCGTTCCAGGTAACAATCGTCTCTGCAACGAGATCCCTTGGGAAATCGAGTGTGTGTCCTGACACGTAATCCAGGCGGGAATAATGTAGATACGGAGAAGAATATGTCTCCCAATTAGGTGGAATAGGGTCTGTAGAAGTCACGCAAAGAGAGACCGTGGTCCCTGACACGGTTAAACCCCTATAGCTAGCCTGGGCTGGACAGTGGCGTTCGCGGAGAAACTCTCCAATCGCCGTGTGAGCTCTAAAATGAACGCCAGAATTATTTCTGATAGAGTGATTCAATACGATATGATAAGCAAGCTGGGTACACTGACCGCCATTCTGCGGTCACGAAACCGACATTGCGTACGATTACTAGACTGTGGGCTGCGTAGTCAAGTTCGACAACACGATATAAAGTGACTATATCTGCTTGTGTATCTCGAGCGGATGTTGTATTCGCCAAGTAGACAACCGTCCTTGGATTTCCGGATAATGGGAATGCTCTCCAGAATAGTATTTGGTCATCCACCACACACCAGTCTTCTCGATACAGACCTTGCCGTTTCAAGTCGGGATCATCTTCTGGCCAAACAAGGGATTTGACAAGGCTTGGTTTTCCATCCAACCAGACCATGGGACTGAGGAAGACGAATACTGCGGAGCTTCAACATGAAATGCTATTTAAGCGATTCAGAGCGATTACGCCCACATGTCATACTCTGACGACCGCTAAAACTAAGTCAACCGCCGTAACACATAACGAGATCTCACGTGTGGTGACTTGTTGGGGCATTTGACAATTGATGCCTGAACCAATATTGCCCGCGACGCGGTCGTCGTTGGTTTCAGTACTTATTCTGCAGCTCTAAGTGAACGAAATGATCCGAGATAACGCCGAAAACTTTAATTCAACGCCTGGCACGAAACATCGACAAATACTGTTCGTCCGATCCGGTGGCCACAATAGCTATCACTGCTGGTAATGGAATCTGTTTTCAAGAGAAATTTCAAGAGAAAAAGGGTCAAAGAAATGTGTTATGCCATTTCTTTTGCCACTTTTCATTATAGAAAAAGATATCTTCCATTGTCTAAAGCTTTTTTCTACAAGAAGTAGATCTATTTGAAATGGCATAACACATTTCTTGGACCTTTTGTCTCTTGGAAACAGATTCTAGCACCAGCAGTGTATGTTCCATACATTGACAGGTAAAACATGTGAGTATTTCATTCCAACTCCTTTGCAACCCTCTCCCACATTTCATGCACACTATGAGGAGATGTTTTATATTGCTTAAGCCACTCCTTGAGGTGCTCTCAGAGGTGTTCAATAGGGTTGAGATCAGGAGATTTGGCTGGCTACTAGAGGACATGAAAGTTATTGTCTTTGTTGGCCCTCTTGAAGTTGTGTTTGGGGTCATTATCCTGTTAAAAGTAGCAGGCATCCTCCTCTATTTCCAACTTCTCAAAGCTCTCCTTTGCTCCATCATCCAAAATTTCATAGTACTGCTCTGCATTCATAATTTCCACTGCTTCTACCAGCTTTCCTACCTCATTCAAACCTATACAGCCCCATACCATGAGATTATTCCCTCCTCCATGCTTCACAGTAGGAGTAGTTATTCAGTCTGAAATGCCTTCTCCTTGTGGCTTCTACACTACTGCTTCTCATCTGACCTAATCCTGTTGATCTTGGTTTCATTTGTCCAAGTGGTTGAAGGTCAAGATGTGGTTCAACCAACTTGAACTACTTTCAAATATATCCATGCATATGCATTGTCACATAACTCTGTTCATATTCTCACATGCAACTTACTCTTTGTTTCTGACATAAACCTGCAAAATTAGAGATGCTCAAAAAAGTGTCCCAATGAGTGAATATTTTAAAATGACCATTACTCCAGCAGTTTTGCTTAAAATTACATAATCCTAAGTGTGGCCTGTAGCTACAATGCCATATACTTTACATGATTTAATCAAGATTTTAAGCACTTCCAATCTTTCATGCCAGTGTCATCTTTTAAAAACAATGAAACATTGAGACACTTTTTTGAGCCACTGTAGATCAGGTATAGTAGATAGTCTGGCAACTGGAGATTGTACATAAGAAGGTTGAACACTGACCTGAGTGCTGGATGTGACAGAATAGAAGGGTGCATGTGAAGATGAAGAGGTTGAATCTAGGCAGTACTGTGAAATTATGGCAGGTATTATTGATTTTTGTGACCCAAAGAAAATTAGGACTTACTTCTTGTTCAATGATTGCCTAGGACATTGAAAGGTCTTGTAAGGACACCAATGGATTGCTTGAAACAGTCTTCTCCAGCCTAGAAAGATAAGGGTTTTTTTTCAATTCTTCAGAATGATCAGCGAGATAGTCTTTGATTTATTGGATGAGTTGCAAAACTGTCTGTCCCATCTGTACCAAGCTCAAATGCCATTTCCAAGATCTCATATTCCTCTTTCTTCTTATATGAAAAGACTAATAGTGTTATTAAGAGGATTGAGGGGATCAAAAGACTCAAAATTAGAGCTGGTCATTGAAATGTAATCATTATCAAGTTCTCCATTAGTTGTGATTGTAGCAGGAGAGAAGGGTATAGTATCATGCAATGATTCTGGTATATGGGCCTAGTTTAAGAATGCTATGCTTGGTGCATAATCAACATCTGTGAAGGTGTTGAGAAGGGGTGAATACAAGTCAATCAAAAACTTGTCTTGATAAGTTCAGAAGTCATTAAAGATTGAACCTTCAGATATTTTTGGATAACGTTATGACAATCAATTGTGATACCTTTGGCAAGTTGTGTTGGCAAGTCCTGCCAGAGCACTTTCAATGGACAACTCATTCACATGTGGGTAAATGGCATGGAATTTCAGATTTATCATTGAATTGGGGGCAAGAAGATGATCAGATCTTACTCAGAGGGTAAACATCTATTAGTGTTCCTTGATGTAAGTACTTATATTGTGTACTTATCAGTGATTCTCCAATCTTTTCCAAGTTGCATGTTCTAGGTGTGTTGTATTTTGTCATCACATCATCTTGATAGTCTGTTCTAGCAGCCTGCAGCAGATGTGGCAACCAGAGCAACTTTGTCATGACCCCACCAACTCCGGACCCTCACATGCTACCCCAACTCTGACACACACCTACCTCACCCCCCACACACCTCCAGGACCACCAACAACCTCACGACGCTGCACCGGCAACACTCTCAGCCATCTTCGGATAAATCCATAGGCATCACCACACCCCAGCAACTTGGCTGCCATGTCATTCCAGAGCTTCTATGTCATTGGACATATCCAGACCCCGGCACCCCCGCCATCATGTAACATTCCTCCTATGAACTGTCGGCATGTCACCAGGCTCCACATCCGCTCCTGTGGCAGTTGATGGCACCACTATTGTGCACCACAACTGCCGACCCGGCCTATGCAACCATGCCAGCATGCCCCAACAGATGGTCTGCCCCCAGGGCTGAGACCTCGTCCTGGGACTTAGCGGGAGGATAATCAGATGCCACAATCCCAGGGCTGAGACCCTGTCCTGGGACTTAGTGGGAGGATAATATTTAAACCATAGGATAACATACAGGTCAGTAGTCTTGATATTGCCTTAGTCTTTGCTTCTGTTTCTGTCTAGTTTTGTGCCTCTGTCTCTTTCTTGTCTTGTCTCTCGTATCTTGTCTCCGCACCTCATACTTCTGTTCCGTGACTTGTGTTCCTGTTCTGTATCCTTTCCCCTACCTCTCTATCTCCTGTCTTGTATCTTTTCCTCTCCATCTCTATCTCTAGTTCCATATCTTTTATCATCTCCCAATTTCCTAGTCAATCTATCTCCTATCTGTTCCGTACTCATCCCCACTAATTTCCAAACTTATTTCCATTTCCAATTGATCTTATCTTTCCCATTCTCCCTCATCTCTCTGCTAAACTCAACTTCCTGAACTTGTGCTCCTCGACCAGGAGCACTCCCATTGTTGCACGCATCACTACTCATAACCCCAGAGCATCTGGACTTCATCCCAGACCACTTGTAGTTGCACTGGAGCTTCCGATAAGCCCCAGACTTGTACTTAGCCTCTCAAGCTTGCCTAGTAAGGAATTGCCAGTGTAGCTGAGCCCCCATCATCAGCGGAACCTGACATAATATCAAGACTCTACCTTACTCCATACTCAATGGCTATGTACACCTATGCCTACACCCCTGCAGGGTACGACTTCTACAGCCAACCCATCCCTAAAGCCCCATATGCCATTAACTCCCTCCACACCTCTTACCCCACACCCTCCATCGAACACTATCCCACCCTACCCCTGCATCACTGGGCCCCAGACCCAAACACCATACCATACAGGCCTTCAATCAGCCAGGGCCTACCTCCAGACTGGCGCTACAACCCTGGGCCAACCCACTCCGGGACGTACCCTTGGACCCTACCCGGTGGATTGCCCAAAACTCTGCCCAATGTTTGGGGCCCTACCAGTGCTACATTCTTTGCCCTGGGACCCTACCTCCTCTACCCAGCCCCAGCCCAAGAGCCCTCCAATACTATCCACCCCCAATGCCCTTGACCCACTGTGGCTCCACCAGCACACACCCTCCTCCCCTCTTGCATGCCAGCAATGGGTCAAGGCCTATGTGCAGCAGTGCAATGATGTCCTGCATTTGCTGCATATCACCTCCACCGCCTTCTCCCAGCACACACGCACTCTCCTCATCAGTCTGAGACAACTCAATGTCGCCAGCACCCCAGAGTAGTGGGCTGACCGCCTTCTTAACTTCCATGAGAGCTACCAAAAGGGCAACCTCCCCGATAACGTTGCTAACACTCTTCAAGTGGACGCTGCTCTCCGAGCACAACTCCTGGCCCTTGTCAACAAAATCCATACCAGCCTCACACAAAGAATAAAATATGCTGGAGGAACTTTCTCTGGAAAGAAGTCAGTAGTATGTGCAGATGAAATAGTAGTAGTTGGTCATAGATGTTCCTATAAAGGGCAGAAGCCTGAAACTAAAAGGCTGGCTTTGTCATGGGATGGGGAGATTGTCATGATAAATCAGATGTTAGACCATTCCTAGGTACATGGGATACTTTTAGGGTGTTCATAAAAGACTATGCTAAAGTGGCTGCACCTATTAACTGTCTGATGCAAAACAATATACCATTTGTCTGAGAAGAAGAACAGAGGTCAGCAATGGCTGAGATGAAGAAGCTGCTATCAGAGAGTGCTTCTCTCAAGCCCATTGACTATGAATCAGAAGGCACTGTGGTTGTATCATTGGATACCTCTTGAATGGCAGTTGGTTTTGGCATGTTCCAGGAAAAAGCTGGAGACCCCAAGCAGAGGACTTATGCCAAGTTAGGATCCATCACCTTAAATGAAAGAGAGGCTAGCTTCCCACAACCTAAGAGGGAGTTGTATGGATTAATGAGGGCATTACAAGCCAAAAAATACTAGCTGGTAGGATGTAGGAAGCTTGTAGTTGTAAGGGGATGCTTGCAATGTGGGATACTCCACATAAGGCAAGGTCACTCAGAAGGCTGGCATGCAAGAAGTGGCAGCAAGCAGATAACAAACAGCAGCAATGAGCAAGTAGAGCACAAACAAGATAGAAAGCAAAGGGAAGTTGTCACTAAGGAGCTTATAGTTGGTTCAATGGATAGACCTAGAGAACACTGCTATTGTTTGGTCTGAAGATATTCTATCCTGCAGACTGGCTTATATATTACATTGGTGGCTATGCTATGACTAAAACTATATGTGATAAGTGGGCCCTAGTATGCTAAGCAGAAATGACAACAATACATCAAAGGAGAAATAGAGATCCAATGACTCAGCTAAAACAACTAATGCTGACAAGAAGAAGTAGGGACTAGGCCTCAGCAGTCGGTTCATGGATTAGAGAAAGGTAATACATACAACTAAGCTGGAACAAGAGTTGGAGACCTTGGAGTGCCTCAACAAATAGTGTTCAACATCCTCAATAAAGGCACAATTGACAAGCAGTTTCTGGAGGGTTACTAGCCATGGCTGACTGCCAGGCATAATACCCATGGGTGTATTGGATTACTGGAGTCAACACATCAGGTGCCAGAGTAGAGAGAGTCATTGGTGAGGTAGTGTCCATTGCCATATCGGCTGGCATTGGCAGTACAACCAACATTGGAGTCCACAGAGTGAGAGTGGCAGAGGTCCAGGTAGCAGAAGTACAACAGGAGCTGAGGTTGGATCAAAGTCCAATTCAAAGTCCAACATAGGCAACCTAGGAGGAGGTGGGGGTGGTTGCCTTGGTTGGGTAGGGATTCAAGAGTGGACTTTTCAGTGTCCCAAGGATGGGGCTGGCACAGCAACTGCCAGTGCAACATTGCCTGAGTGCTGCTTCTGAGGTACACACACATGCCACTTGGCAATGTGCTTTCCAAGAACTATGAGGGCCTCACCAATCTGCTGATTGGTTGATGGTGAGGCCCACCCCACTATGCACCTAGTCCTAATGCTGGTGCTTACTACTATGGTTAACTTTGCTGCCTGTGTTGCATGAGTGTGGCCACCCCCATGGGCAGAGGATGGAAGGACACTTGTCATCATTAAATCTGCAACAAGGCTTGTTGGGTTGAGCAGGGTGCATGCTGCTGATGGGCTTTTTGACTTCTTTAAGGGCAGTGCTTTGTGGTAGGCATACATGTGCTTGGATAGCAAGTTATTGTCATACTTTCCTTACCAAGAGTAATTGCCAGCCATCATTTCTGCCCATTGCATTGAAAAAGGCTGTGTGATAGTCATACACTGCTGACCATCTGTCCTCTGTAACTAGTTTCACTAGTTGGGCTGTATACCAGAAAAAGTGACCTGTGGTGGCCACATTGTTGACATGAGAGGAAAGGATGTCAAAGTAGGCTTGGAGGGGGATGATGACCAAAAAGAGAGTTTTCTACACCTTTACTGCCTGGAAGCTGACCTCAAATTGATTTGTTGACCTGTTAAAAGTGTACACAGTTTTCTTGTTTCAATGCAGAATGCTACAGTGAGAGGAAATGGGGTTGCAGGCATCTTTGTGAGAAACTGCCTGACCATTCATTCAGTTATGCATGGAGTCCTGTAAGGAATTGAAGTCTTCTATAGAAAAGAATGGCTCAATAGCTGTGGCTGCTGATAATGCGACAGGAGGGAAGGTCATTGGGTGGGGCAAAGATCTGATGAAGCAACTGCTAGGAGCTCAAGGAGGCAGTGAAGTATCACTCCTATACTAGGGGCAGTGAACTTGGGAGATCAACTTCAATCAAGACAATGAATGCATGACATAATACAGTGTCTAATGCAACAATGCTGCAAGTGCAGTGCCTTGAGCCCTGGCTTTTGTAGGCAAGAACAGTAAATGATTCCATTGTCCAGATTTAAAGAAACTCTCTGTCCAGCTTTTTCTGTAGAAATATAAAGTTTTACTATTTTTCAATTTTCAATGGCTGAATCAACAAATTCAAGGCATCAACATTACCAGACATCACATGTGCATTTATGGCCAACAACAGTTCTTTCAGCCAGCACTCATGCACACTCTCCTACAAACTCACTGATTGAGACAATATTGCTAATATTGAACTTTGATAAGTCTGCTGTCCTGCAGCTCAAAAATGGATGTTAACAACTGTCAAACTTGACATTGGTGCATTGGATGACTCCCCAAGCTTCCTTAGTGTGTATATCTTGTGTTTTCATGTTTGATCTACATTTGCATTTCATTCATAGAGAAAAAACAGTGAAATTTCAGCTCAGTGGGTTTTGTTGAAGAAAGAATGGACTCAGTGAGCAGTTTTAATGTGTTTTTGATGTGTATTTCTGAGAAATAGATCTTTTGGTATAGCTGAAGCAGTGACACAACAACCATCTCTGACTAAGAATAGGCTGGACATGCAGGTGTTGACCTCACATCCTCTTCAGCTATCTCATTTCAGTCAAAGTGATTCATCAGCTCCTCTTGTATAAAGCTTTTCAATATCCAACAGGAGTGATCTTTAGCCAAGAAAAAGGAGGTATTTCACAAACTACAAAGGCAGGATGGTATGTGCCTACATCAGCTCCTTGGTGATATGCCAGTTCATTGGACTGCAACATATGTGATGTTAGACTGACCAGAGGCCACTCAAAGAGGTAATCTGCTGTTTTCATGTAGGAATCAAAACTCAGCTAAGTGTTATTTTAGTTTGTGGAACCTTTCACTCTATTGCCAGTGATAAAAAGGACAAGGAAAAGCAACAGAAATTGAGTGATTTAATTCTTACAAAGAAGGAATGGACTATGTTTTGTTTCTTCTCAAGCTCTTTATGGTAAGTTCTTCACTGACTTGTTGCAAATTGTTACTGAGGAAAATTAGCAGGCCAAAATTGCACAACAGGTATTCTCAACTGATCAAGGACTAACATTGCATGCCCTATGCCTGAAGCAATACAGGCTGCATAGTCTAAATGTCATGAACAAAGCAAGTATTCTGACTTCTTCCTTGCACTTGATGCTGTGATTGCAAAGGTCATATAATACTACAACAAGACAGCTGAATCTCAAGCCTATACCTTTTTCATGTGTAACAAATCTGCACTCAACCTCAATCTTCGGTGCTATATCCATGAAAGAAAGGAACATACCTCAACAAGTACTGGGAGAGCAGGGCAGCTCTTGCACAAGGTGATGAAACAGTGAGTTGTGCACTGTAATCTTGTAACCTTTCCATGACATCATTCTACAAGTACAAGGCTCACTTATATTGAGATGTATGACAAGAGAAACATGGTCAGCCCATGGCAGCAAACTCTCTCTACATGAGCTTTCCAATTCAGAGGACAATGAAATGCAAGTAGATTATTGATCATTTATGGAACACAAAAAGCCATGGCTTCAAGAATTCCATGGCTATCTCAATTTCATGGATAGGTTTGGCAATATGTCAATCGTTGGATGGTGGGGAGTAAGTATTCACATTTCCATGCCTAATGATTAAGTTGCTGATCTGAATCTATCAGCTCAATGTGTTGCAATACCCTGTGTGGGAACTGTTAGTGTGTGACTACCTTGCAATTATAGCATCTTCCGTCTTGAGTGAGTATGCATCCCTCTTCAGCAGGTATCACCATCTCAAAGGACTGCAACTGCCTCAGGTCTGATGCGGTCAAAGCACTTTAGTTTCTCAAGTGCTTGCATCACAAAGATTTGCAATCCTCAGAGCAGCCCTCAATACAGACAGAAATAGACAAAAATGAGACTAATCACACACTGACAGCAGGTCAGAGGGTCGGGATATACTGGTTGGTGAAGATGGAGAGCAGAGCAAAGGTGGTGACTTCGAGTTGTTGGGGGATAACAATGACAATGTGTGTGTAGCTAATATTTTATAAAGAATTCAATCTCACACTTAAAAGCCTGTGCCCAAGCCCAACCTAGCCCGAGTCAAGCGAGCTTATGTACAATGGAGTGAACGCTATTGGCCCCAGCAGGGTCCTTCGCAACGTGGTGACTTCGGATATTGCCGACGCAGGGACAAACGTGAAAAGAATTTTATCAACGAGAGAAAGTACCATTTAAAACTGTTGTGTTGTAACAAACGCGTTGATAATGCTATTGAGACATCTATTTTCATCACCAGGAGGGACTTGGCCTCTTTTCGTTGATTCATAGGACTCTAGGTCGGGCCGACGAGATCTGAGATCGACGACGATTATCATGTGCAGGACGAAACAATCTAAATAGCAAAGGTTTCCATAGACAGTAACCGAATGCCTGACTGTTGTCGCATTGGGTTCCTTGATGCGTAGGCAGAAAACATGACGGAAAATATAGCAGATGGATCACGGTAGAAAGAATCGTCACCAAAATCCATGGGCGTCATGTTACACAGGACAGATTACAAAGAGCAGTCAAAATCTATAGTGCATCGTTTTCGACAAGTTTGCCACAGATGATGTATTTGTTCGAGAAATGTTCGATCCATCCTATTTGTTCTATTAGTAAATGTGCATGATACAGACATTATAATCAAACCTTTCATGTTGTCACTAAAGAACATCGGTCAGTCAGCAAAGATCAAGGTAAAAAAGAGGACTGGACATACACTTCGTCTGACTTGAGGTCCTCAAGTTTGTCAATAGGTTGATCAACCGGAGTGAGCATTTCTAGTGAAAGTGAGAGAATCAATATTTACGCTATAAGTGTCGGAAGGGCATTTGGAAACATACCGAGATCGAAAGATTGTTTCGCCATTCCCCGAGAAGCATCCCTCCCAGCGAAATTGCCATACATCCCATCTAGTGTCAATAAGTTTCTGGGATACAAGGAACAATATGTCTCAATGACTCACCTGGGCCATAGAAATTCCGTCCGGCAGTCACATCGAACACGATACCATTGATAGCGAGGAGAATCCTACCCCCATCCTTGCCGTCGAATGGCTCCAGGGTCTTCGGAGAGTAAGTCTTGAAGAGTACCGTAGGTGGATGCGACTTGGGCATCCACGAGTACCCCGACTTGAATTCGTGCGGGATGGTCTTTGGTCGCGAGACGGTTGGAAAGATGATGTGCTGCACCGAATACAGTATATAGGCAAAGAGTGCGGTGTTGATTGGTGTTCCGAGGTTGAAAGAGAAGGTCATTTTGCTCAACTAGACTACGGAGGACAAGATGTGGCCGGATACTTAGTGGTTGTTAAGCGAAAGTGCTAATGGCCACGTGAGCCTCAACCTTGAGGAACGCTTCCCACGACAAAGTTATCCATCAAGACTAGGGACAGGAAAATTACAAGCAAAGTGACGGGAAAATTACAAGCATCATTTACTGGGGTATACCGCGTTTCACCTCAGATTCCGAGGAAGTCTTATAAAACCCTTTCCGATCCCAATATCTTGTCAAGCTCAAATCGACGTCCTTCTCCTTCCTCAACCTTTCAGTCGTCAATACTGCCGCCCTAATAAACAACGTCCCGTCAATGAGTTCAGCGCCCGGCAGCTCAGTAGTCTTGAGATCCGCCTGGCCCGCGCTCCTCGTCCCGTACACCTCGGCGAAATGCGCGAGTGCGCGCAAAGCCTTCGGAATATGATCGTCGGGGACGACAAGCACCTCCTGGATGAACTGGAACCAAGGATTAGGATTGCTAGCTTTCGGGGAGTCGGCCTTCGGAAGTGCGTCCTTGTGCGGAGCTGGCAATGGACCGACACGACCGGGGTTCGTGGGAACTTCAGCAAAGAATCCTGTAATGTCAAATCCTGGCCTTCCCCGACCAACCCACCACGTCAGACAGACAGCAAAATAGCTTCGGAGGAAAACCTCTTGAGATTCTGGCTTGAGAATTTCAATGAAGTGGTAGAGGAAAAGAGCTGAGTTGACGAGGTGGACACTGTTCGGGATTTCCATCAGATCAGTTGTACAACGTGTTACCCAGAAATTAGTACTCACTGGAAGAAGTCATTGTTGAATTCATCGTCTTTGGACCACCCTGCCACGGCATAAATCAAAACATTCGCATAAACCAGTTCTTCAATCTTTCGCACAGCCTCCTGAGGATCATTCTGGTTGAAAGTCCACATCTGTACATACTCAGTTATCGCGTCGCCGTACTTGCTCGTGCTATTCGAATAAACGTCTCTGTAATCTTCAGCAGGTGGAATCGCGTCGAAGCGGGAATCTTTCAACATTCTCGCGAGTATTGTCAATGCATGAATGTTCGTCGTTGGCGCAGCTGCTTTATTTCCGCCAAGGCCCAGGAGACGCGACGTGAGAGATGTGACCGGGGCTTGATTCGCAGCCGTCCAGAACGAGAGAGGGATGACAGCTGATGAAGACTTGAGATGCACAGAGGCCCAGGCGAGACCTGGAAAAGAAAATGGGTTAGAATGCAACTTCTGGATGCTAATAGGACACTGTTACTTACCCTCAGCGACTAGTCCAGGTATATTAAACTCCAGACCGTACCCAACCTCTATCATGCTATGTATGATCCCGTCCAAGAGCCTGGTGAGCATCTCTGGCTGTTCCTCTTCTTTTTTTCCAGAAATGAAATTTGCTTTCTCCGAGAAGATATACTCTTCAACAGCGCTTGCAACACCCTGCTTCTTCACAACCTCCGTGAAAAAATCTAGGTATGCACTGTAATATCTATGATCATGAAACCGATCAGTTCTGGATCAAACCCCGAGAATTTGAGCCTACTCGTCATCTCCGAGATGCTCGTTCAAGTTCGCAGTCGTGATCTTCTCAGGTGCACTGACTTTAGGCATGAGATACGTGCAATCGTGGTCATATGCGGCTTGTATTATCTCATTGTCGGCTCCCAAGGCCCACAGCGCTAGGGCATAGTGTACGGAATGACTGATTTTAAACACTTGTCTCGGCGTCAACAGATAAGGAGCCAAAAAAGTTTTGCTCACTTATGTGGACGATAATCTCGTATAAAGAAAACGTGCCATCTCTCTTGACTGTCCTTGACAATCCTTTGGACATTGGCTGTCGATTCGGGCGTGATTCCTGGCCATGTTCTCGGCGCCAACTTTGAGCGGAATGTAGAAGGAGCAGGGAACAGATCTTCTATCATCATGGCGGGGACTCTACCGTTGACTTCTCCGCTGGGTGCTCGTAATCGAAGTATATATCAATGGCGCAGCACGGATCATGTCAAGAGATCATGTCAAGGAGAATGACCAATAAAAGACGATTTTGTGGTCATCCTGAAACGGTTCTCACTTCACGAAGGACCGTCAATGCATGAGGAGATCGATTCGATCACTCATCACCCATAAAACTTACCATAGGTTCCCACGAGTTCGACCACATGAGACCCATGCCATATGGAACGAGGTTCCATCAATTCATATCACATAGATTGCTCTTGACATTATGGTGCAGTCTGATTCATCCTGAGAACGTGACCTGAAAAGTTCTCATGGTATTCTTTGCAAAGGATGTCGGATCGGGTAAATCTGGACATGGTTCATACCCCTCCCCCAATATAAGGAAATTGTTGTGACAGATTTTGACATGCTGGCAACTTCGGCAAGACAACGGCAAGGCCATGGCATTTTGAGGTAATTTCAAGGCAGATCACTCGACAAATGCTACTATGGCACCCTCATTTGCAAATGCTTCAAAGCCTTGTAATATATGTTATTATCAGGTTTCTGGAGCTAATCATCAGAATTACATGAGTGGTCATATTCTTAAGAAATGTCCAAGAGATTGGAGGAAAAGGACAATGTAAACCTAATGAACCTTCTATAAGGTCTCTATTGAGTATTCCTATAGATTTTGTGGCTAATCCAGCATCAATGGTGCTTGTCACTTATGCATTTAGTAGTGGAAATACAGTGTCAAGTTGCACTCATGCTTATGAATTCAGGATCAGTTCAGCATCAAAGGTATCAAACAAAAGTCCTGTGCTTTTGCATGCAAATTTTGCTTAGAAGTGCACTGAATACATAATACAACATCATCTTCAGGGAGACAGAGACTCAAGTTGTGCCAACATCAGCCAATGGCAATCAGAAAATGCTGTTACCTAATGCAGAACAAGATCCAATGTCCACATTTGCTCAATCTGACACCCCTTGATTCTTTGCTTCATCATGTTGATATGCTGCCCCATTGGTGCATTGCTTATGACTGTACTTAGATTTGGTTGCTCAGGCTTCCCAGGGAGTGAAGTACTTAGTCTCCAGTCTAGAGTCAGTATAAGGGTGTTACAGTATGTTGATCTCAGATTCAGAGGCTCAGGCTTCCCTGTGAGTGAAGTACTTAGGCCTCTGGGTCTAAAAGTGAGCACAGGCACTACAGCTTAGTGGTTAGAGCATCATAATGAGGTGCATACTTAAGAAGCCGTTGGTTTGATTCCAACAAGTGCTGCTTGCTTTTATGGAAAACCTTGTGTCCAGTCTATTAATTGTAAGGGCGACCTCAGAGAGCTGTGGAACTCACACAACTGGCAGAGGGATATCCAAAGATGTATTAACAAGTGGCTACAGTGTACAGGGCTAGCTACTCACCTGGCAGAGGGATATCCAAAGAGAATAAGTCTGAGAAATCCCTATGCCAGGATGTGGATGCTTCTGGGGCCCCAGAAGCATGGGAATCAACTATATAGTACACATAAGCCACTGAAAAAGGTGCATGGGAATAAAAGATGAAAAACTTGGACATTGCCAGAGAGTTGATTGGTAAAGAATTACCTAATCAAAAACTCGGACAATATGTAACAGACAATGTATGAAGGAATGAAGATAGAAAGAAGGGGAAAAAGGAAAGGGAAGGGGAAAGGGAGGATGGATGTATGGAAGGAGAAGGAATGTATAGGCTCAGGAAGGGATGTCCCCTTACATCACCCCCCCTCTAGCTTGCAGCGCCTCGATGCATGCCATGCTGACTGGAACAGTGTTGGTGACAGAGTGTAGAGGCCCCAAACCAGTTTGGAGGCATCTGGGTGCCTGTCATAGAATTCCTTCACTTGGAGGGGGGCCCTGACACCCTTGGCAGGTTCCTAGGAAGAGTCCTCATAACCAAAACCTTTCCACTTCACCTGATACTGGAGCTTGTGGCGGAAAATGCAGCTGTCTAGGATGGCCTCGACTTCATAGTGCTCTTCATTGTCCACAATTATTGGTGGTGGTGGGGGGTCCGCTCGCTGATCTGGGATTTGATCTGCAACTGCAGGCCAGAGTTTGACAACATGGAATACTAGATGAATACCACACATTGCCCAGGGTAGGCGCAGATGGTATGCTAGACATCCCACTGCACACTCCGCTGCATAAGGGCCCAGGAACTTGTGAGAGAGCTTCTTGGACAGGCACATGGTCTGAATGTCTTCAGCATCCAAATAGACCTTGTCTCCAGGCATATATTCTGGTGTGGGAGTCCACCGCTGGTTATAGTAATGGGCCATGTCATCTTTGGCCTTGGCTAGAGCTGCCCTCGCCTCCTCTTGAGCCCGTTTCATGCGGTTCACAAATTTGTTCACAGACTTGTTCTGAGAGGGGCATTGTCGTGGTTCAAAGCCCATGCATGGATTATGTCCGGTGTCGAGCAGGAAGGGTGTGGTCTGTATTGTGGAGTGCACATGGTTGTTGTACTGGAACTCTGCATCTGGGAGCAGCTCATCCCAGTCATCTTACCATTCACTGCAGAAGATCCAGAGGTACTGTTCTAGCTCCTGGTTGATGCGCTCTGTCTGGCCATCTGACTGGGGATGATATGCAGTGGAGGCCTGAAGCTTGATCTTGAACAGGCAGTACAGTTCCCTGGTGAATTCTGCAATGAACTGGGGACCTCGATCTGACACAAAGGCATCAGAGAGGCCATGCAACTTCCATACATTTTTGCGGTACAGGTTGGCAGCACTCAGTGTGGAGCAGGTGGTAGTGGTGGGGATGAAGTGCGCTCTCTTTCCTATGCTGTCCACAACTACCATGACGGCATCATAGCCATGCACATCTGGCAGTTCTGAGATGAAGTCCACTGAGACTACGCTCCACCTTTCTTCAGGAACAGGAAGAGGGTGCAGCTTACCCATTGGCACATGACGGGAGGGCTTAGTTCTAAGACACATGTCACAAGTGCTGGTGTAGGCACCAATATAGCATGACATCTGGGGCCACTAGTAGTTGCGTGACACTAGTTCTAGAGTCTTCCAGCATCCTAGGTGCTCTGCCACCTTGGAATCATGGTGCTGCTTTACAATCTGCCACCTCAATTCTGGGTCATTTGGCATGTAGATGTGTCTCTGGAATGTTAGGATCCCTTGGTCCAATTGCCACTCCTGACTGTGAATGGAACAGGTCCCTGTCTGTCAGCCTGCCTTCAGCATTGCTGCTGCTTTAGCCACCACATTCTCATGGAGTCCTTCTCAGTTGCCCTTCCATATATCTGCCAGAATGGATACCTCTTCACCCTGGATTGTCAGACCTTCAAGTGCCCAAATCACAAACAGCTCTGGCCTAAGCAGGACAATATTGTCATTGTCTCCTGCTCCAGTCCCATGGTCTGCCTGACATGACAATGCATCTGGCTTACCCATACTCCGACCTGGCCTGTGATGAAGTGTGAAGTCAAAGTTTACTAGGTAGAGGAACCAGCAGGCCTGTCGTCGGTTGAGCTTTTTTGCAGTGCAGAAGTACTCTAGGTTCTTGTGATCCATCCAGACCTTGAACTGATGCCAGGCCCCTTCTAAGAAATGATGCCACTCTTCAAATGAATGGATGATTGCCAGCATCTCCTTGTCATGGATCTCGTAGTTATGCTCCACAGCGTTGAGACTCTTGGAATAGAACACAATGGGGTGCCATTTTCCATCCTCTTTAGACTGCTGGGAGAGGACAGCTCCCATGGCAAAGTCTGAGCTGTCTGCCTCTACACGGAATGGCAGGCTGTCATCTGGGGAGATGAGAACTGGTTGGGAGGTCACTGCAAATTTCAGAGTCTTGAAGGCTGTTTGCTGAGCATCTGTCCACTGCCAAGGCTGATCCTTTGAAGTCAGGTCAAAGAGAGGGTGGGCATGATGAGAGAAGTCCCTGGATGAACTGCCAATAGAAGTTGGTGAACCCTAGGAAAGATTGGACCTCCTTCTTGTTCTGAGGTGCTGGTCAGTCTGCTACTTCAGCTACCTTCACTGGGTCCATCTCTGCTGTTCCGTGCGAGATGATGAGTCCAAGGTATTCCACTCGGGTCTGCTCAAACTTGCACTTCTCAGGTTTGAGATAGAGCTGGTGTTGGTGGAGTTGTTCCAAAACCAAGCGTACAATGCGGCGGTGCTCCTCTTGGGTCTTGGTAAAGATGAGGATGTCATTGAGGTACACGCACACCACTCCTTCTGCAATGAGGTCACAGAAGATGACATTCATCATAGTCTGGAATGTAGCTGAGCTATTGGTGAGGCCAAAGAACATGACCAGCGGTTCAAACAGCCCTCAATTTGTCTGGAATGTAGCCTTCCACTCATCTCCTTCCTTGATGTGCACGTTGTTATAGCCCCAGCAGACATCTAACTTGGTGAAATACTGTGCATCTTGGAGGTTATTGATAAGCTTGGAGATGAGGGGGAGGGGGTAGCAATTCTTGACAGTGAGGGTGTTCAGCACATGATAGTCCTGCACCAGTCAGAGGGAGCCATCCTTCTTTTTGATGAAGAAGACGGGGTAGGCCATGAGCGACTTGGAAGGGCAAATTCTACCAGACTTGAGGTTCTCCTGGAGGAAGGCATCCAGCTCATCCTGCTTCTTTGGCACAAGTGGGTAGACCTTGCAGTTTAAGGGCTGTACATCAGGAACTAACTCTATAGCATGATCCCACTGCTTGCGCTCCGGGAGGGAGTCAAAGGAGGTCTTGGAGAAGACATCTTCAAAGTCCATGAAGGTAGTTGGGTACGGCATCTCAGAAGAACTTTGGTTGCACGTTCCGGATGAAGGCCTCTGCCAGACGCTGCGACATGGTCTGACTGGCATAGACCTCTGCAACGTCCAATGATCGCAAGGCAGCAAGGATCCAGTCACCCTTCTCAATGACTTTGTCAGGAGTGTCAGGCTCTGGAGTTCCTGGTAGGCTGCTACTGCCAGCCTGTTCCAGTTTGGGGTCTCCTCTATTCCTACAAGCATCCTTATGAGGGGCCTCATTACAAGAGAATGCTAAGGGAGGAGGGTCCAACAGGTCTAGGTCAGGGTAGGGCAGGGGACCCCATTGGCAGGCTCAAACTGAGTCTCGCTTTCAGGCATGTGCACGATGTTCTGATTAGGCTTCCTCTGCACAGGTAGAGCATTGACATAGACATTGACTCATTTTGACTTCCCCAGTAGACCAGTCAATATCCGAGCTATGCAGGCACAGCCAAGTGTATCCGAGGATGATATCCTGCTTCCCTAGACTAGTGACGGCAAACACTGCCCATTCTGCATGGTTGCAATAGCGGAGGATACACTCTGTCACACACTGGATAGAGCCAGCTTCATTGAGGGTACTGTCAATGTTGTATGCCAGAATAAGTCAGGTCAATGGTCAGGTGGTCAGCTGATGCCTCTCAACAAATGCGACATCCATGAAGAGTCCAGTGACCCCACTGTCCAGAAGAGCCTGAACTTGCTATGTATGCTGCATATCCGTAGTCTCTATCTCTACCTCCAGAAAGAGGGAGGTAGCTGATGGGATGGAAGCCACTGTGTACTTGCATGGAAGATGGTGTTCCCAGCTGGGAAGGTGCACTCAGGAAGGAGGATGAGCTTTGGCTAGTATAGGAGGAAGAGGGGGTAGTACGGCTGCAGAGGTCTCAACCAGTTTGCATGTAGAAGAATCAAGAGAAGGAACTGTATTAAAAGATTCTATGGGCAAACATGCAAAGCGGTTAGAGCTAGGCAGTTGAGGCATACGATCCATCCACTGCAATGCTGAAAATCCTCTGGCACGTCCTCCTCTCCATCCTCTGACATCTTATCCATCACCTCAGAAGAAGGTATGCTTGCAGCATCCTTTGCAGCCAGGTGCTCCATAATGAATGCGTCCCATTTGTCAGCTAACAGATAGCGCACATCGAGCCCTTCTGGACAGCTGCGAGCCCAGTGCCCAGGCTTCCCACAACAGCAGCACACAGAAGGAGGGACTCCTCCCTTCCTTCTAGCAGCATCAATGTCCATGGGCATTCCCATGGAGATCTTTGCTGGTGGCATTGCTGCGGAGGCCCAGGGTGCCAGGCCTTGTATGGTGAGGGTGGCTGCAGGGACCGGGAGTGGGGCTGGTGCCCAGCGAGCAGGAGGTTTAGCAGGGAAATGAGACGGCACTGAGGGGCATGACCAAAAGGCATGAAATGTCTCAAACTGTTGGTCAGTGTGGATGTTCCGATCCACTAGACATGCCATTGCAATCCAGCCCTCTATGTCCTCATCCCCAGGGCATCCATCTACCATGCCATCAATCTGTTTATGAATCGATGGTTTGAGCCCATGCCAGAAATGGAGAACCAGCTGCACAGACCTGGGGAACCTTGAACAACAAACCAGCTGCTTGAACCCATTGATATAGGTGTCAAGGGTATGGCCCTGCTGATGATAGGAGGTGCCCTCTAGTGTGAGGGCGGCACATTGTGCCTCGTTGGGGTACGTGAACTCAGAGAGGAACCAAGACTTAAATGCAGCCCAGTCCGGAAACATGTTTGCATTGTCCTCCAGAATCTCCTGCACTAAATCGGCCGCACGCCCAGCACTTATATAGGATAATGCCCACTTGATTGTCCACATTGGATCACTGAAGGAGGAGGCATGCAAGCTAATATACAGCTTGCAGGCAGTCGGGATTGACGTCCTTGAGCTTGGTCTCCATTGAAAGAGGGGGAAGGGGCAGCCTTGATTGCAGACAAGGGCTTGGAGACAATCATTGTCGCAACAGGAGACAGCAGGGTGATGGCCACTGCAGGAAGGACTCCAGCGGGGGGATGGTCTGGAGTCAGAAATAGGGGGGCATTGGAGAGGACAGCAAGGCTAGGGATGACTCCTAGTGAAGCAGAGTGCATGGAGGAAAGGAGCTCTTTGAGCTGAGCCTGCATGGTAGAGAGCTGGTGAAAGAGAGCAAGTTGGGTGGTGTTGGAGGTGGAAAGGTCCCGTTCTACAGCCTGTAACTGAGCATAGGCATCATCCTGAGCAGGAACAGGGGTGCCTAGGGCAGGAGGAAGGTCTGAGGCTGAGGTGACAGGCATGGTAGAGAAGGGACCAAAAAAAAGGACTGGTAGGGGAGCTAGCAGGCAGGAGTATGACCCTGGAGACAGAAAAGAGGCAGACAGGGGAGCACAACTGCTTGGATGAACCCATACCAGTTAAGAGAGACTTATTCTGCTGTAAGGACGACCTCAGAGAGCTGTGGAACTCATACAACTGGCAGAGGAATATCCAAAGATGTATTAACAAGTGGCTACAGTGTACAGGGCTAGCTACTCACCTGGCAGAGGGATATCCAAAGAGAATAAGTCTGAGAAATCCCTATGCCAGGATGTAGATGCTTCTGGGGCCCTAGAAGCATGAGAATCAACTATATAGTACACATAAGCCACTGAAAAAGGTGCATGGGAATAAAAGATGAAAAACTCGGACATTGCCAGAGAGTTGATTGGTAAGGAATTACCTAATCAAAAACTCGGACAATATGTAACAGACAATGTATGAAGGAATGGAGACAGAAAGAAGGGGAAAAAGAAAAGGGAAAGGGAAGGGGAGGATGTATGTATGGAAGGAGAAGGAATGTATAGGCTCAGGAAGAGATGTCCCCTTACAAGACCACAGGACTGAAGCAGGAGACAAGACCACACACCCATCCAAGAAGCTCTCTCACAAGTTCCTGGGCCCTTATGCAGTGGAGCATGCAGTGGGACGTCTAGCATACCATCTGCGCCTACCCTGGGCAATGTGTGGTATTCATCTGGTATTCCATGTTGTCAAACTCCGGCCTGCAGTTGCGGATTCAATTCCAGGTTGGCAAGCGGACCCTCCACTACTGCCAATAATTGTGGACAATAAAGAGCACTATGAAGTCGAGGCCATCCTAGACAGCTGCATTTTCCACCACAAGCTCCAGTATCAGGTGAAGTGGAAAGGTTTTGGCTATGAGGACTCTTCCTGGGAACCTGCCAAGGGTGTCAGGGCCCCCCTCCAAGTGAAGGAATTCTATAACAGGCACCCAGATGCCCTCAAACTGGTTTGGGGCCTCTATACTCTGTCACCAACACTGTTCCAGTCAGCATGGCATGCATCGAGGTGCTGCAAGCTAGAGGGGGGGTGATGTAAGGGGACATCCCTTCCTGAGCCTATACATTCCTTCTCCTTCCATACATCCATCCTCCCCTTCCCTTTCCCTTTCCTTTTTCCCCTTCTTTCTATCTCCATTCCTTCATACATTGTCTGTTACGTATTGTCCGAGTTTTTGATTAGGTAATTCTTTACCAATCAACTCTCTGGCAATGTCCAAGTTTTTCATCTTTTATTCCCATGCACCTTTTTCAGTGGCTTATGTGTACTATATAGTTGATTCCCATGCTTCTGGGGCCCCAGAAGCATCCACATCCTGGCATAGGGATTTCTCAGACTTATTCTCTTTGGATATCCCTCTGCCAGGTGAGTAGCTAGCCCTGTACACTGTAGCCACTTGCTAATACATCTTTGGATATCTCTCTGCTAGTTGTGTGAGTTTCACAGCTCTCTGAGGTCACCTTTGTACTGTCCCAATTATTGGACCCATCTACTTTCATCAATGCTTGCCATGATGGCCGAGGCTCCACAATTCTAACCCCCCTACACCCAGATGCTATCTCTGGTGAAAGCGCCCCACACCCCCCATTTCAGATGGTGACAGATTGGATCAGCGTTCAGCGGAGCCCTGCAGTCCGTATGAGACCTAAGAGCCTAGGCCTACCTAACTGAATCCAACTGATGGATCACTCAGCATGTTGGCAATCAATTTGGGCAGCATTAGCCAGCTGCACTTATTTTGCCTCCCTATTTTTGCACCTACTTGTGCTATGGCCTGCTTGGTCAGCGAGGTACAGTTTTCCCTCTCCCAAATCCTCCGCATGGGGGAATCCTCTCTTTTTCTGATTGGACACAAGTGCAATGGTCACATTGATTCATCAAGTCATGTGCTTGTTGGTCACTCAATTTTCAGCCTGCACAACAAAGCCTCCCTAGCAAGCACGTGAAAGCAGTGGCTTCCTGGCAGCATTGAATAACCCACATGGTGTCTAAGGTGTTTTAGCTACATGGGCACACTTAGCCAGGAGTCGAACCCCCAGCCTTGCACTTGGAAGATCATGTGACCCCCCTGAGACTGCAATGGTGCCAGCTGAGCCACCACAGTCCCTTGTCTGCAACATGCCTTGGAGTTGTTCCGCATCAGAGTTAGCGTTAGTGCTGAGGTGGCCAGTAAGAAGCTGGTTGGAGTTGAGCCTGTGCCATTTGTCAATATGTTCCATGTAGAGCCATTTGCCAATGTAGTTGGGGATCATAGCACCAGATGGTAAGACAACCTTGCCTTCGTAGTTCCAACAGATCTTGCCTTTACTGATGAAGCTTTCCAGCTTAACGCAATTGCCTCTTACCATAGTATGACCGGTTTTGCCGCAGAAGTGGCAGCTGTCGCTAGGAGGTCGGGAGACACAGGACTGAGAGCTGTTACTGGCAGTTAATGTGGACATCTTTTCCTCCATGCATGCCAGAGCGTTAACAATGGCAGCAGCAGCGATGTCAAGAGGTTCCTTTTTAATGATGGTAGTCGGTATGGGGGCAGCGGTGTTAACGGTAGGGGTTTTGGCGTTAGCAGTTGTCAGTTTCTTCGAAGTCATAGCGGTGTTGGTACTCTTTAGAACCCACTTGGCAGCTTCAAAGACTTGGTCTACCTCATAGGGGTCCTCTGGGTGATGATCGGGAAGAGTAATTTCTAAACAGCAGACAAGCTTGGACCATAACAAAGTTGATATGCCTTGCTGGAACAAATGACGTTCCTCATTCCAGTAGATTTTTTCTTTGGCCAGAAGCCAATGTGCCAGGCGCTGGAAGTCCCTATAGTAATCCAAGAAGTGTCCAAGAGTAGTGATACCGGCAGAGAAGGTCTGGTTAATAATTTGCTTGAGATCCTGGAGGGTGTAATGGGCGGATTCCTCAGCACCAGGATATAAACAAAAGACCGCTATCTTCCACTCAGCATAGGTATGGTTGCTAAACTCTGGCAAGCCAAGCCAGGTCTCTGTGGTATCATACAATAGGTACCAAGCAGTGTATTCCTTCTTTTGGTTATTGTTGTTAACAGTGCAGTCTGCTAAAAGATATTCAGGCTCATGGAAGTACTGGGCAAGTTCTTGAGAGCAACTCTTGTCCCACTTAGGTGCAGTAGAGTCATTTTGGGGTGGCATATGGCAGGGAGGACGGGCGTCATCCATGGCAGTAGGGTTAATGGATGTCAGTAAGGGTGTGGTAGGTTGAACTGGGGAGTAGGGATTGAGAGATAATGGCAGTAGTGGTGCATCAAGGAAGTTGTCGATGTGATGGCCTGGGAAGTTCTCTAGGAGTTCATTAATGTCAAGAAGTTCCCTAGCGGTAGCAAGTTCCTCTTCAAGGCTACAAGGTGGAGTTGTTAAGGGTGTTAACGCCAAAGGAGGGGGAATGTCAAAAGGGATAATGGGGAGCGAAGATTCGGTAATGAGACGTAAGTGGTTTTTGGCCTGGAGGTGAGTTTCCAGTGGAATTTTGCTACAAAGCTCCTTGCAGTGGGCTCCAAAATGATGCGCTGACTTGCTGCCTAGCTGCCATGCAGGGAACAACTAACAAGACCAGCTAGATAGGGATAGCTAGCAAGTAGTAGCATTATGTGTGTGTGTAAGGAGTCAAGCAAAGTCCCAGAAACCCGGTAAGGAGTTGTGAGGTCGGAGTCAGTAAGGAAGTGAGAAAGAGTGGTAAGGGATAATGGTGTGGACATTAGTGTTGCTACCGAATTGCAGTGGGTTGCGAGATCTGTAAAGACCCAGAAGGTTGTTAAGGAATATAGGAGGAGTTAACAGAAATATATGAGTTGCTAGCCATAAGCGCTAGCATTAACGAAGGCGAACCAAGGGCACCCATATGGTGCTTAACAAAGGCAAACCAAGGGCACCTGTATGGCACGTAACGAAGGTGACAAGTGCTAAGTTTAACAATACTGTTAAGCTGAGCGCGGAAACCAAAGGAGACTGGACTGGGTAAACCCAAATCAGCCGTTAACAAAGTGAGAGTGAGAACGAGATCTTAAGTGTAGTCTGAAATGAGGACTAGACTCTGGTATGATTTGATGATGTCTAGCTACTGACAGGGCAGTATTTATAGGTGCATAAGGAAATAAAAGGGGAAACTGGTAAGAGATAGTAAGTGTAGCGGTCGCATGTGATAGTGCATGCCGGGGGCTGCTATTGAATAGGAAAATTGTAAGTAATATAAGAAAACTGCAAGCAGATCGAGAAGGAAAATTGTAAGAGAAAATTGTAAATGAAAATAAGTTTATGATCATTGGGTCATTGGTAACACGGTTACAATTGAGCGTTGGCCGCTG
This sequence comes from Termitomyces sp. MG145, assembly GCA_003313055.1. Lineage (NCBI taxonomy): Eukaryota > Fungi > Basidiomycota > Agaricomycetes > Agaricales > Lyophyllaceae > Termitomyces > Termitomyces sp. MG145. The sequence goes on along the minus strand of QGOB01000355.1, from coordinate 29,310 downwards.
GTTGGGGGCCATAGAGGGTCCAAGGTCGGCTTGGTTGTTAAGGCAATTGTTGGTAACTGTCAGTGTTGTTAGTGGTCAGTTGGTAGTGGTCACATGCTGATGTCACATGCTTGGTTTGACTTGTCGATGTTGGGCAGCCAGCACTGACTGGGTCGTATCACCGGCATCCACCTCCCTCACACCCCCCACACACCTCTGGGGCCACCAACAGCCTCACAATGCTGCACCGGTAACACCCTCGGCCATCTTCAGACAGACCCCTGGGCATCACTGGACTCTAGCATCTCAGCTGACATGTCACCCCAAGGCTTCCCTATTGTCAAATACACCCAAAACCCCGGCATCTCAGCCATCATGTAACATTCCTCCCACAAACCGTCAGTATGTCACCAGGCCATCTGCTTCTGTGGCATCAACGGGTGCCACTACTGCACACCACAACTGCTGACTCGCCCTATGCAAGGCAGCCAGGGCCCACACCAACATGCCCCAACAACTGCCACGACTCTAGGGCTGAGAGCCTGTCCCAGGACTTAGCTGGAGGATAATCAGATGCTATGGTGATATGACCTGGTCAGCGCTGGCTGCCCAACACCGACGAGTCGAACCAAGCACATGACCGCTACCAACCGACCGCTAACGACACCGGCCGTTACCGACCTTTCCCTTAACAACCCAGCCGACCTTGCAACAACCCAGGCCCCTCTCTACGGCCCCCGACATGCATTATCACATGCAGCCGCTACGCTTACTATCTATTACCAGTTTCCCCTATTATCACATGCAACTGCTATGCTTACTGTCTATTACTGGTTTCCCCTTTCATTGCCTTACTCCTGACATGCATTATCACATTATCACATGCAACCGCTATGCTTACTACCTATTACCGGTTTCCCCTTTTATCTACCGTCTTACTTACCTATAAATACTGCCCTGTCAGTAGCTAAAAAGAATGGAATTGTACCAGAGTCTAGTCCCCACTTCAGAGCTTAAGATCTCATTCATGCTCTTGCTTTGTTAACGGCTGATTTGGGTTTACCCAGTCCAGTCTCCTTCGCTCCTTGCACTCAGCCCGACAGTATTGCTGGACTAGCACTCGTTGCCTTCATTAAGCACCATACGGGTGCCCTTGTTTTGCTTTCATCAAGCACCATACGGGTGCCCTTGTTTTTGCCTTCATTAAACGCTAGCGCTTATGGCTAGCGGCTCGTATATTTCCATTAACTCTCCTGCTATTCCTTAACAACCTTTTGGGTCTTTGACAGATTTCTCACTTAGCAACGATTCGGCACAGACACTAGCAGCCGCACCATTATCTCTTACCGCTCTCTCACACTTCCTTACCGACTCCGACCTCTTATCTCCTTACCAGGTTTCTGGGACTTTGCTTGACTCCTCTCACACACACGTAACACTACTACTTGCTAAGCTATCCCTATCTAGCTGGTCTTGTTGGTTGTTTCCTGCACGGCAGCTAGGCGGCAAGTCAGCGCATCATTTTGGAGCCCACCACGAGGGGTTCTATAGCAAAATTCCACCGGAAACTTGCCTCCAGGCTAAAAAGTGTTTACATCTCGAATCCACGCTACCAATTATTCCTTTTGACATTCCTCCTCCGTCACCATTACCACCTTTAACGCCTCCGCCTCGTAACCTCGAAGAGGAACTCGCTACCGCTAGGGAACTTCTCAACATTACCAAACTCTTAGAGAACTTCCCAGGCCATCATATTGACAACTTCCTCGACGCACCGCTACCGCCGCTATCCCCAGACCCTTATTCCCCAGTTCAATCCTCTACGCCCTTACCAACACCTGTTAACCCTACCACCATGGGTGACGCCCATCTTTCCCGCCATATGCCACCTCACAATGACTCTACTGCACCTAAATGGGACGAGAGTTGCCCCCAAGAGCTTGCCCAGTATTTCCGCAAGCTCAAATATCTCTTAGCAGACTGCACCGTTAACAACAATAACCAGAAAAAGGAATACGCCGCTCAATATGTATCGTATGACACCACGGAGACCTGGCTTGGCTTGCCAGAGTTTAGCGACCATACCTATGCCGAGTGGAAAGTAGCGGTCTTTTGTTTATATCCCGGCGCTGAGGAATCTGCCCGTTACACTCTTCAGGATCTTGAGTGACTCGTTAACCAGACTTTCTCGACCGGTATCTCTACTCTTGGACACTTCTCGGACTACTATAGGGACTTCCAGCACCTGGCGCATTGGCTCCTGGCTAAAGGCAAGATCTACCGGAACAAGGAACGCCATCTGTTCCAGCAAGGCATACCGACTTCATTATGGTCCAAACTCATCTGCTGTTTGGAAATCACCCTTCCTGACCATCACCCAGAGGACCCCTATGAGGTAGAACAAGTCTTTGAAGCTGCCAAATGGGTTCTGAAGGGTACCAACACCACCACGACTTTGAAGAAACCGACAACCGCTAACGCCAAAACCCCTACCGTTAACACCGCTGCCCCCATACCGACTACCATCATTAAAAAGGAACCTCTTGACATCGCTGCTGCTGCCATTGTTAACGCTCTGGCATGCATGGAGGAAAAGATGTCCACATTAACTGCCAGTAACAGCTCTCAGTCCTGTGTCTCCCGACCTCCTAGCGACAGCTGCCACTTCTGCGGCAAAACCGGTCATACTATGGTAAGAGGCAATTGCGTTAAGCTGGAAAGCTTTATCAGTCAAGGCAAAATCCATCGGAACCACGAAGGCAAGGTTGTCTTACTGTCTGGCGCTATGATCCCCAACTACATTGGCAAACGGCTCTATATGAAATGCATCGACGAATGGCACAGGCTCAACCCCAACCAGATTCTTACCGGCCGACTCAGCACTAATGCTAACCCTGATGCAGAACAACTCCAAGGCATGTCCCAGATGTTTATTCACGAGGTCTTGCAGCCGGCAACCGCTAGCCCAGGAACGCTATCCAGGGAAGAATGTGTCGCTGCCTTAGAACGGGAACTTTACACTCTATGCTGCCCAGCAGAAGTCTTTGACGGTATCAAGATCCCTCGCGCTAAGGGATACTGACCAGTTCCCCCTAAAGCCACTAACAACCCCGCCGCTACCAGTTCGCCTACCATTAACGAGCGAACCAGCTCTTCCGCCAGTCCCCCTGCTGCTAACGAACGCTCTGTCCCTGTCGCTAACAAACATCCTGCCTCTGCCTCTGCTACTGGTACTGCTAAAGTCCCTGAGCCACCGGTCGTTAACCACGTTCCCACAGTCAATCCCCCAGTCCACCCATATTCTGGTATCTCGTCTCGCTACCAGCCTCCGACTAATCAAAACTTTGGTGCTCCTGACAAACGGCCTGACGCTGCTTACCAGAGTACGGCCCCCATCTATGATATTGAACAGTCCAAGCAGGTATTTGACCAGGTTCTTCAGACCAAGCTTACCATCTCTGTTGGCGAACTCTGCTCCCTCTCTAACAACATCCGGAACCAGTTCAGAAATGCCGTTACGCCTAAACGGACCACGCCTCCTAACGTCACTACCTTCCAAGAGTCTACCGATATCGTTGACGATGCTCTGCCCTTCTTTTCCCTAAACGACACTCGAGCTACCAACGCTCCCGCTACCAACCCTCCGCTTTCCGACGCCGCTAGAGCCCAAGTCACCTCGATCAACCCAGTGGAAGCGTACATCAAGTCACTACCACCTGGGGAGGAGCCGGTTACGTTAACGGTCGCTCAGGAATCTCAGTCAATACAGTCCATCATGCTCTTGGTCGATAACTGCAAGGAGATTGAATGTATAGCGGATAGCGGCTCCCAGATTATCTCCATGTCTGCCAAAGTTGCTAACTATCTCAGTATCTCCTACGACCCTAGCATCGTTCTGAACATGCAGAGCGCTAACGGTACTATGGACAAATCACTCGGTCTAGCTCATAACATCCCTTGCACTGTTGGCAGTATCACCCTGTACCTTCAGATCCATGTCCTATGCTTGCCTGCTTACAATATCCTGCTCGGTTGCCCCTTTGACATCCTTACCAAGAGTACTGTCAATACACTTAGCAAAACGGAAACCACAATAACAATAACGGACTCCAATACCGGCCTTTGTCGCACCATCCCTACGTTTCCCCGCGGTCAGCACAAGCAACAGAGGGTTCAGCCCAAGTATAGCGCCGGACTGCCCCATTGCTTTTGCCACCACCCCCACGGTTAGCGACTCTGAGGAAGACTTAGTGGTCGTCCTCGACTATGACCACCAAAAGCACTCTGTTATAGTGCAATTGCATACCCCGCTCGATTCCAAAATACTAGAAAACCCAAAAACAGCTTCCGACAATTTCTCTCTTGCCTATTTATATGCAACTGCTAGCGACCTTTATGAGACTGTTATCCCGCCCGCGCTCTTATTTCATTTCCCCTAGTCTCTCCAATCCCTTTATTCTTGGCCAAGCATCTGGAATGCTTGATACCGTCTCTGCCCCCATTTACATTAACATCCCCTTCCCAGCCGTTTACGCCACCGCCAAGCCAAAACGCAAAGGAGTCCAAGTCAAGAAGAAATACAAACCTGTCGCATTGAAGACCAAGCCTGTCGCTAGCCATGTTAGCAAAGACTTTCGAATCAAACAACATATCCTTGGTGACCCCTTAGCAAACATACCCAAGCTCAATCCTAATCCCCTTCCTTTCTTACCGACTTCCCGCTTTACCGACAACTGCAAAGCGACTTTTGTTAAGGAACACGATACCGGCTTTCTTATGCAAGATGAGCTTAACGTACTCGTGGACCTTGTCACTAAGCAACAAAATGTGTTTGCTTGGGAAGATTCTGAACAAGGTAGCCTTCGACCTGACTTCTTTCCCCCCATCCACATACCAACCATCCCTCACGTTCCTTGGGTTCAGCACAACCGACTGATACTGCCAGGCCTCGAAAAGGAAATCTGCAAAATCATCTGTAGAAAGATCCAAGTAGGCGTTTACGAGCCTTTGAACTCCACTTACCGGTCACGCTGGTTCTGTGTCTTGAAGAAAAACAGTAAACTTTGTCTAGTCCACAGTCTCGAACCGTTAAACCAAGTCACAATCTGCCACTCTGGTGTTCCCCCTTTCCCCGACCATGTTGCCAAATCCTTCGCCGGCCGCATTTGCGGCGCTACCCTCGATCTCTACGTTGGCTATGACGAGCACCTTATCAATCCCGCCTCCCGCAACTTAACGACTTTCCAGACACCGTTTGGCACCCTCTGTCTAGTAACGCTCCCTATGGGATGGACTAACACTGTGCCCATCTTCCACGACGATGTCACACACATCCTCCAGCCCGAGATCCCCCATAACGCCCTCAGCTTCATCGACGACGTTGGCGTTAAAGGCCCGAAGGACTGGAAACTTGTTAACAGCTCACCCGCTAAGCATCCTGACAATCCCAACATTCATCTAGCGCTTTGGGAGTTCTTCAAGCTCCTGAACTGTGTCCTTCAGTGCATGAAGTACTGTGGTGGCACTTTCTCCGGTCATAAGCTAGTTCTTTGCGTGCCGACCTTTAAGATCCTTGGCCACGTTTGCACTCCTAGCGGCCAAGTTCCTGACAAGAACCGTTTAGCGCTATTGGACCGCTGGGGCCCTTGCCAGTCACTAACCAAAGTCCACGCCTTCCTAGGTACTGTCGGAGTCCTCCGGATGTTCGTTAAGAACTTTGCCCATTGCACTCATCACCTAACAAAGCTCACCCATACTGGTGTTCCCTTCGAATTTGGACCCGACCAGCTTAACGTCCAGAAAGACCTCGTCAAGGCCTTACACGATGCTAAACCTCTCGTTCCTATCGACTACAAATCCAATGATCCTGTGATCTTAGCAGTCGACACTTCCTACATAGCGGTCGGCTTCTACCTTTGCCAGTGCACTACTGACAACCGCAAGCAACGTTGCTATAACCGTTTTGGTTCCATCACCCTTAACAAACGTGAAGCTTGCTTCAGTCAACCCAAGCTCAAACTTTATGGTCTGTACCGAGCCTTGCAGGTGCTACGCATGTACCTCCTAGGCATTAGGAACCTTATCATCGAAGTCAACGCCCGTTACATTAAAGGTATGCTACAGAACCCTGACATTCAGCCTTCAGCTAGTATGAACCACTGGATCATGGCTATCCTTATGTTCCACTTCGAGCTCGTACACGTTAAAGGAACCTTCCATGGACCCGACAGACTTTTGCGACAACCATTACAGCCTACCGACCCTCCCCCAGACGATACTGACAATGACATCTTCAAAGATTGGATTGATCGTATGCACGGATTCATGCACCATGTTCAGTTACCGACCGCCCTTGCCCGCTCTGCCTCTACCATCCCTCGTTTACCCCCACTCGCCCATTACTGTCCGACTCTAACAACATTCATTAACAATACCGTTCCCCTTACCAAAGTCTTGATTCCGCCCATTACCGACCCCCTCTCCTACGACAACATCCCTCGCTCCCCCAAGGCCCTTGCCAGCGACAAAAGAGTTCAACTTGTCCAGCAGTGGCTTACCAACTTCAAGCGACCACCAGGCCTTAACGACAAAGCCCTCGCTACCTTCCTTCACTATGCTAGCGGCTTCTTCCTTGCTAACGGCAAGCTTTGACAATGCAATCGTAACGGTGAGCACAAGCTCTTCATAGCGGCTGACTCACGACTTCGCATTTTGCATGCTATGCATGACGACCTTGGACATTGTGGTCTGTTCGCTACGAAAGCCGCCCTGCTAGAGCACTTTTGGTGGCCACAGGTAGCGGCCAATATTGTTTGGTACATTTGCTTGTGCCACATTTGCCAAGTCCACCAAACAACCAAAGTCCTCATACCGCCTACTGTCACTATCCCCGCCACCTTATTCAGCAAAATCTACATCGACACCATGTTTATGCCGCCTTCGAACAAGTTCAAGTATATCATCCAGGGACGCTGTTTGCTAATCCACTATCCCAAATTCTGCATGCTCGCTTGCAAAAATACCGATGCTATTGCTAAGTGGCTCTTTGAGGACATCATCTGCTGCTGGGGTGCCTTTAACAAAATCGTTACCAATAACGGTCCCCCCATCATTAAAGCTGTCACTTACCTCACCAAGAAGTACCACATCAACCACATTTGCATATCCGGTTACAACAAACGCGCTAATGGTATCGCCGAACGACCTCACTTTGACGTTCAACAAGCCCTCTTCAAAGCCGTTAACAGAGACCAGTCCAAGTGGAGCTCAGCCGCTTACTCTGTCTTCTGGTTGGAACGTGTTACCATCCGCCGCTGCATGGGTTGCTCCCCTTACTATGCCGCTACTGGTACTCATCCCCTATTCCACGCCGACATCATAGAAGCGACCTACCTCCAGCCACCTCCCAATTCCCTGTTAGTGACTACCGACCTCATTGCCTGACGCGCTATCGACCTCCCATGCAGACAAGCCGATCTCAACCATTTACATGATACCATCCTTACCACCTGCCGGTTAGCAGCTCTCCGTTTCGAACAAGAGCATGCCGCTACCATTCAAGACTATCACTTCAAGCAAGGAGACCTAGTATTGATGAGGAATACACGCATTGAAGTCACCCATAACAAGAAGATGTGACCTCAATACTTAGGACCGCTAGTGGTAATCTCACGTAACCGTGGAGGCGCTTACATTCTCTGTGAATTAGATGGATCCGTACTCCACCAACCAGTAGCCGCCTTTCGCCTAGTCCCTTATTTTGCCCGCAACCACATCCCTCTCCCTACCAATGCCTTCGACATCAATACCGACCGTTTAAGAATGCTAGAAGAAACCAACTTACTCAATGATGAAGACTCCCTTAATCCTGACGAATCCTTAGACAATGCCGCCAAAGAAGATTAGAAAACGCCATTTCCACTATACCCCCCACTTCCCGTTAAACTCCCCAAAAATCTTAACGGCTCTCGATAAGCCCTTATTTCCTATTGTTTCGTTTCCGTTTTCATCTTTACTTACTCTGTTTCTATTCATCATAGACTCTTTCTACCTATGCCTGCTGACATACATGCATACCGTTAAGCCCTCTATTTTTACTCTTTTCAACCTGTCACCACCGCTCCCCCTTCACCTTTCGTTAAGACGCAGTCGTTAAGCGACGTTGTGCAAGCGCCATGATGATTTACTGAGTGTTTGTCTTTTTCCGCTGTTTATTTTTCTTTTGTGTCTTTTGCATCAATTTTTCACTCCGTCTTTTGTTAAGACGCAGTCGTTAAGCAACGTTGCGCAAGTGCCATGATGATCTACTGAGTGTTTATCTTTTTTTAACCGTTTACTTCCTTCTGCTTTGACCCTTCACTATCCATTTACTTTGTCTTCTCCTTTTGTTACTCCCATTCCCTCTGACTGCTATTCCTACCGGTCAATTGCGTCTTCAAAAACATGTTATTCAAAGACCCCTTAAGGGGGTCAGTCTGCAACAAGAATGCGACAAAAACTAAAAGTTCGTTTTCAGGAGCTACTGGAGGAAAAGTCATTGTCGGTCGGGATCGGCGGATCACCCGATTCCCCCCAATACTCCTCCGTTACCCCCACCTCTGACTGCCACGCAATAAAAGCGTTGCAGTCATCCTGGTACCGTAAAAGGGCGCCCTGCGCCCGCGTCAACAAGCTAAACCAAGCCAGCGCCGCCCGAAGGTCGTTTTCCACCGCCACCATCTCCTTCCCCATCAGCCGGCAGATCTCTCCAGCCCTCGACTGGTACCACTCCAAGTCGCCCCGAGGATCGAAGGGGAGCGGGACTGGTAAGTCCTCGCCTAACCACTGGATCTCCTCCTCCTTGACGGTCGGTCGAGGAGGGGTTCCGAAGTTTGACGGCTAAATAAAGTCGTTAGTACTCGCGAACGGTCACTAAGCAGAAGTCACTTACTGACTTCCTCATCTTCTCCAGAGCCCCAGTCGCGTCGCCCATCTCCACCTCAGGCATCTCCGCCTCTACCGGTCTGACAGTAACAAACCAGCCATTAGCAAAGTCTGCAAAGTCTAGGCCGCCAGCGACTTACCAGCCACCGCTGGGACCAGCTACCGGCCCTGCCTCCTCTGGCACCTGGCCACCACCCAGGCTTCTCTCAATTGCCGTTGCCACCGCCGCCCTCTCTGCAGGAGGGGTCGCATCATGGACTTCCTCAGCTGACCCCCTCTCCCTCGTCCGACTGCATCCAACGCCGTTTAGAGCCCTTCGCTGGCATCAGGGCTTTGTCATCGCTCAACTCTACCACCAACCAACTCCTTACCGCTCCCTTGCCCTTAGCGGTGCCCTCTGCTACCGTCCCCTCTTGACACGTGGGCAGGCTTAAAGTCGCTTTCTTGACCGCAATGGCCTTACCGGCTGCATCCAGCTCCCGCTGCCCATCTAAGTACCTCCTTGCTGCTCGCACCAAGGCCGCCCCCTCAGCCTTCTTCCCCTTGTGGCCCCCGCGGCGACCCCGTAACGACTTCCCCCATACCGAACAACCCTTGCTCACCTCGTTACAGCAGTAGCAAGGCAGGTTGCTGGTCGGGTACCAGCAGCCTTCTGGGTCGTTAAGGGCCCAGCAGCCATCGCACTACCGGCCAGGACGTTAAGCCAAAACAATGTTAGAAAAGAGAAGCAAAAGACTTACTGCCCCCACCCTCTCGTGGAAGGCGGCCCTCACCGCAGGAGCCACGAGTTTCCTCTCCTTCCTTCGCCCAACGAGCTCCCCTGCACCTGCTCCCGTGTCGAGAACTGCCGAGGGCAAGCACCCACGCAGCAACTTCTTCAACTCCCAGTTGTTAAACGACTCGGGAACGGCGATCTCCTCTTCACTCTCGGTGTCGCTACCCACTGCCTTCTCCTTGCCTTTGCTTTTCGTCGGAGTCTAGCAAAAGTCGTTAGCACTTAGCGGTTACAAGGCTAGATGTTTTTCTTACCGGCTCCTTGTTGTCATCATCATCCCCTCTCACGCACTCTTTACCCTTTAACGACCACTGCAAGCATTGACCGTTCAAAACTGTACCGGCCATAACAAAACCGTTGAACTTACCTTTGGAACCGTCATTGTCCTCGTCTTTGCCGCCGGCCTGAGAGTCTTTGGAGTCTGCGGCAACGCTGGCGACTCCGCTCCAGCGCTACCGGCAGCTCCTCCCTGCCGGCTCGACCCCTCACCCCTGTCCTCCCTTGTCCTCGTAGCAGCTGCCGCCATCGGATCCTTCAGCGGATGCTGGAAAAAGAACTGCTCATCAAAAGACAGTTCTGAGAATAACTAGAAATACCTTAACAACACTGCTAAATCAATAGCGGCACTGTTAGCGCTTACCGTCATAGGTGCCTCGGCAACCTCCTCCACCTTCATCTCTCCAGCTGGCCGCTCGCCCTCAACGCAAGCATTAGCTTACCAACAAAGACGTTAACGAGCGGAAAGACTTACAAAATGCTGGTCGAATGGCCTCATCCAGGCCTCCTGTTGGTACTGGGCATACAGAGCCTGGCACTCTTCCCCAACCGCCTCCTGTTCCAACCACGTGACCCCGCTCCCGCCTGCTGACTCAAACCAGTGCAGGTATGTCAACAGAATCAACGTCACAGCCGATTGCGGATTTGTTGCAAGGAGCGCGCGCCCCATCCTGAGCACCTTGGGCGCCTTCTCGAGGAAGTCTTGCGTGGCCACGAATCGCGCGAAGGTCGTAGAATAGTTGAAGAAGGTGGGCGCCAACATGGTAATGTTGAAACAATGAAGTCCAAAGGACCACTGGAGTTTATTTATGTTCTTTTGGTATGGCGCACGGACCACGCTTAACGATCACAAGACTTCGAGGATTTTCCTTTGACTGGGGACAGTCAGTTTTTCAGTCAAGGGGAGATGATATGACCCGGTCAGCGCTGGCTGCCCAACACCGACGAGTCGAACCAAGCATGTGACCTCAGCACATGACCACTACCAACCGACTGCTAACGACACCAGCCGTTACTGACCTTTCCCTTAACAACCCAGCTGACCTTGCAACAACCCAGGCCCCTCTCTACGGCCCCCGACATGCATTATCACATGCAGCCGCTATGCTTACTATCTATTACCAGTTTCCCCTATTATCACATGCAACCGCTATGCTTACTGTCTATTACTGGTTTCCCCTTTCATTGCCTTACTCCCGACATGCATTATCACATTATCACATGCAACCGCTATGCTTACTACCTATTACCGGTTTCCCCTTTTATCTACCGTCTTACTTACCTATAAATACTGCCCTGTCAGTAGCTAAAAAGAATGGAATTGTACCAGAGTCTAGTCCCCACTTCAGACTATGCTTAAGATCTCATTCACGCTCTTGCTTTGTTAACAGCTGATTTGGGTTTACCCAGTCCAGTCTCCTTCACTCCTCACACTCAGCCTGACAGTATTGTTGGACTAGCACTCGTTGCCTTCGTTAAGCACCATACGGGTACCCTTGTTTTGCTTTCGTCAAGCACTATACGGGTGCCCTCGTTTCGCCTTTGTTAAACGCTAGCGCTTATGGCTAGCGGCTCATATACGGCTCATATATTTCTGTTAACTCTCCCACTATTCCTTAACAACCTTTTGGGTCTTTGACAGATTTCTCACTTAGCAACGATTCGGCACAGACACTAGTGGCCGCACCGTTATCTCTTACTGCTCTCTCACACTTCCTTACCGACTCCGACCTCTTATCTCCTTACCGGGTTTCTGGGACTTTGCTTGACTCCTCTCACACACACGTAATGCTACTACTTGCTAAGCTATCCCTATCTAGCTGGTCTTGTTGGTTGTTTCCTGCACGGCAGCTAGGCGGCAAGTCAGCGCATCAACGGTCCCAGCCTGGGACCCTGCCCCAGGACTTAGCGGGAGGGTAATATATAAACCATAGGATAGCATACAAGTCGGGTAGTCTTGATATTCACCATAGTTTGCCATAGTCTTTGTTTCTGTTCCAGTCTTGTTTTGTATCTCCATCTATCTCCTCATCTCATCTCTCGTATCTTGTCACCATGCCTCATACTCTGTTCTGTGACTTGTATTCCTATTCTGTATCTATCCTCTATCTCTCTATTTCCTGTCTCACATCTTTTTCCCCCTATCTCTATCTCCAGTTCCGTATCTCTTATCATCTCCCAGTTTCCTGATCAATCTATCTCCTATCTGTTCCATCCTCATCTCTATCAACTTCTGAGCCTACTTCCATTCCCAATCAATCTTATCCTTCCTGTCCTCCCTCACTCCTCCCATAAAAACTCCAGTCTCCTGAACCTGTGCTCCCCAGCCCAGAGCATACCCATCTTTGCGCATGTCACTACTCATACCCTGGAGCATCCAGACTTTGTCCCAGGCCACTCGTAGTTGCACCAGAGCTTCTGAGAAGCCCTGGACCTGTACTTGGCCTCCCAAGCTTGCCTAGTATGGTACAGATGGGACAGACAGTTTTGCAACTCACCCAATAAATCAAAGACTATCTTGCTGATCATTGTGAAGAACTGAAGAAAAACCCTTATTTTTCTAGGCTATTTGTTTCAGGGTGCTGCTTTTGGGGGAAGACTATTTCAAGCAATCCATTGGTGTCCTTACAAGACCTTTCCATGTCCTAGGCAATCATTGAACAAGAAGTAAGTCCTAATTTTCTTGGGATCACAAAAATCAATAATACCTTGCCATAATTTCATAGTACTACCTAGATTCAACCTCTTCATCTTCACATGCACCCTTCTATTCTGTCACATCCAGCACTCAGGTCAGTGTTCAACCTTCTTATGTACAGTCTCTAGTTGCCAGACTATCTACTATACCTGATCTACAGTGGCTCAAAAAAGTGTTTCATTGTTTTTAAAAGATGACATTGGCATGAAAGATTGGAAGTACTTAAAATCTTGATTAAATCATGTAAAGTACTATGGCATTGTAGCTACAGGCCACACTTAGGATTATGTAATTTTAAGCAAAACTGCTGGAGTAATGGCCATTTTAAAATATTCACTCATTGGGACACTTTTTTGAGCATCTCTATTTCAGGTTTATGTCAGAAACAAAGAGTAAGTTGCATGTGAGAATATGAACAGAGTTATGTAACAATGCATAGGCATGGATATATTTGAAAGTAGTTCAAGTTGGTTGAACCACATCTTGACCTTCAACCACTATCATGAAAGCTACTCTTCCTGCACCATGCTCTACTGTTGCTTTTCTTCTTCCTGAAGGGTATTCTCTGTGTCAGATTGAGGCTAAAACTGGTCTAGTGGTAAAGAGTTGGAGGTGTATTGTCCTAGAGGCCATCTTGCTAAGCTTAGTCCACATAATAAACAGGCTATTGTTTGACAAATTTCAACTAAGAGACTTGATACAGCTGTCTAGGCCACTAATTTCATCAACAATATCATTTCCAACCCTGTTTCTTCTCAGACTGTCTGGAATGTGCTAAAAGAAGTGGGGTATTGGTCTGCTATGAAGAGAAATGTTCCTATGCTCAAAGCTAGGCATTGGCAGCTACAATTTCAATAGGCTCAAGAGCATCAGAACTGGACTGTGAAGGACTGGAAAGGGGTGTTGTGGACAAATGAAACCAAGATCAACGGGATTAGGTCAGATGAGAAGCAGTAGTGTAGAAGCCACAAGGAGAAGGCATTTCAGACTGAATAACTACTCCTACTGTGAAGCATGGAGGAGGGAATAATCTCATGGTATGGGGCTGTATAGGTTTGAATGAGGTAGGAAAGCTGGTAGAAGTGGTGGAAATCATAAATGCAGAGCAGTACTATGAAATTTTGGATGATGGAACAAAGGAGAGCTTTGAGAAGTTGGAAATAGAGGAGGATGCCTGCTACTTTTAACAGGATAATGACCTCAAACACAACTTCAAGAGGGCTAACAAAGACAATAACTTTCATGTCCTCTAGTAGCCAGCCCAATCTCCTGATCTCAACCCTATTGAATGCCTCTGAGAGCACCTCAAGGAGTGGCTTAAGCAATATAAAACATCTCCTCATAGTGTGCATGAAATGTGGGAGAGGGTTGCAAAGGAGTGGAATGAAATACTCACATGTTTTACCTGTCAATGTATGGAACATACACTGCTGGTGCTAGAATCTGTTTCCAAGAGACAAAAGGTCAAAGAAATGTGTTATGTCATTTCAAATAGATCTACTTCTTGTAGAAAAAGGCTTTAGACAATGGAAGATATCTTTTTCTATAATGAAAAGTGGCAAAAGAAATGGCATAACACATTTCTTTGACCCTTTTTCTCTTAAAACAGATTCCATTACCACAGTGATAACTATTGTGGCCACCGCGTCGGGACGAACAGTATTTGTCGATGTTTCGTGCAGGCGTTGAATTAAAGTTTTCGGCGTTATCTCGGATCATTTCGTTCACTTAGAGCTGCAGAATAAGTACTGAAACCAACGACGACCGCGTCGCGGGCAATATTGGTTCAGGCATCAATTGTCAAATGCCCCAACAAGTCACCACACGTGAGATCTCGTTATGTGTTACGGCGGTTGACTTAGTTTTAGCGGTCGTCAGAGTATGACATGTGGGCGTAATCGCTCTGAATCGCTTAAATAGCATTTCATGTTGAAGCTCCGCAGTATTCGTCTTCCTCAGTCCCATGGTCTGGTTGGATGGAAAACCAAGCCTTGTCAAATCCCTTGTTTGGCCAGAAGATGATCCCGACTTGAAACGGCAAGGTTTGTATCGAGAAGGCTGGTGTGTGGTGGATGACCAAATACTATTCTGGAGAGCATTCCCATTATCCGGAAATTCAAGGACGGTTGTCTACTTGGCGAATACAACATCCGCTCGAGATACGCAAGCAGATGTAGTCACTTTAGATCGTGTTGTCGAACTTGACTACCCAGCCCACAGTCTAGTAATCGTACCCAATGTCGGTTTCGTGACCGCAGAATGGCGGTCAGTGTACGCAGCTTGCTTATCATATCGTATTGAATCACTCTATCAGAAGTAATTCTGGCGTTCATTTTCGAGCTCACACGGCGACTGGAGAGTTTCTCCGCGAACGCCACTGTCCAGCCCAGGCTAGCTATAGGGGTTTATCCGTGTCAGGGACCACGGTCTCTCTTTGCGTGACTTCTACAGACCCTATTCCACCTGATTGGGAGACATACTCTTCTCCGTATCTACTTCCTTCCCGCCTGGATTACGTGTCAGGACACACACTCGATTTCCCAAGGGATCTCGTTGCAGATATGATTGTTACCTGGAACGCAGACAACGGGGATCTTCGCATGGTCAAGATACCTCGACCGTGTCTCGAAACACTTCAAGTTGAGTGGTCATTCTTTCATTTTTGGTCCTCATTCCCTGACTTCTATTCCAGCATCAAGCGAACTTTCAATATATCGATCCACATAAGATTGCTCTGGCTGGTCGTCTATCATGCCCTCCCTGTGGTGCTGTGCTTTGTGCATTTTCGGAGAATGCAGAAACTGAAGAAGAAATTCGCATGTTCTATCAGGGTGAACACACTGATCCAGATGGTATATCAAACTGTCTCGGGCGACCGAGCACTTCTACTTCGGGTCCCATAGTCGTCCACGATCACGATAGTAGCGGCCGTATAACAATCTTCAAAAATGAGCTTCTTTTGGGAGATATATCTGTGAATCTTAATCTGTCTTTTACCACGTCTTCTCACTGACAGTTGCTCTAGTCAGTTGCAACCACACGGGACCCACCTGGGATGCGCGAGACATGGGACTATCCGAATGATGCTCGAACGCTAAATTTCAGGGTATCCTACTACTTTCCATGTGTCGCTGCAACTCGCGTCCTAGTGTACCGCACAGAATTCGATGGTGAACCACCTAGGGTCTTCGTACTAGACTTTGATCAAACCCTCCTTGCTTCCCTACTGTCGAAACAGCCTTCTGAGAGAGCAGACTGGAATGCGCAGCTCGTGGATGCCTATGCTCAGGTCAAAGTTGTGACTCGTCGATTTAATTGCGCAGTTGATGGCGAGATGTGGGATCAGGAGTATCCTTGGCCGCAGCGAGCACCACCAGAATGGGAAGCGCACCTCGATACCATTCTGAAAAAAGACAAAGATGAAAATGAATGCAGGGAAGACAGCGACAGCGATGGTGAAGTATTACCTTTGGGTGTCGAATACGATGAGGCACCAGAGGAGCACAGAGAGCCGGTACCCTTTGGGTATGTGCAGACGGCCCTTCGCCTTGAAGGAGTCACCGACGCCGACGCCGAGCGGCTAGCTATCACACAGCATGTCATTCTAGAAATACCAGAACTTGGGGGAGATGGTCGTGTATTTTACTTTGACTGAATAAACTCACCTCGATAACCTCAATAAGATTTTTGTGCACGAGTTTCGTTTGAAAAATGGAGAATTTTTCTTCTTATGAGGCAGGACTCAAACATTCTCTTATAGATGTTTGCACCATACAATCGCCGTATTTGGGTCTTGGTAAAACGTGCCAAGACTCTAAGAGCCTCTGACACTGCTGATTGAGTCGAATGAGTGAATGAGATGACGTACGCCTTCAAGAACTTTTTACGGGTATCAGAAGGCTAGTGAAGCCAGAAGGCTTTTGTCAAAGTCTAGAACAGACATCATAGTTCACTCAACTCGTACGTCTGCGAAACACTTGGACAGTTGTGTAACACATTTTCTGTCAATGTCTTCACAGACCGACATCGCTATGTATAGCATGCGAGTTGTCATCAATGTCTTTATTTTGTCATCTTGATCTCAATAAACCAAATTGACACAGGGACTTCTAAGGCTAGTGTAAGCACTTATTATCAAGAATTTTGTGTTCATATTAAGTAAATTTACAACATACGATCCGGCTTACAGATTCAAGGTTTTCCTGATGTGGGGGTTTAGCATTTCCTCTACCGCCTAAATGATGGGTGTTAGGCATTGACAAATATGTTTCTGCTACCGATACAGGACCGTTGTGTAACTTCTGAATCAATGCTGTCACTCTGTGCTTGCTATGCTCAAGAGGAATTCGACTGTAATTCATGCCTAACTAGGTGCTCTGTCTTCTACCCACGGAAATCTACTCGACTCAGAATATAGACTTGAACTAGTGATCCTTGACATAGACTTGACCTAGTGTTTTGGCAGTGTGCTTGCCCATGTAATGTCAGGTATGACATTCAAGATATGATCTATGAGATCTTGTTGGGTGACGGGTTCATCAATTGTAAACCCAGCACCGCCAGTGTCCATCGGCTGGCCATTCTTGTTCAAAATATTGGCGTTGTCAAGAAGAACTGCGAATGAGAGATCAACATTGGCTGCCGTGGTGAGCCCACTATTGTATAGTGGGATGAGCCCTCTTAACTCTGATTTGAGGAAGGGAACCATCCCATTTACAACGGCCCAGATCCAGTTGTCGTAAAGGTTGGGCACATTTACAGTGGCCCTACCCGGACTTGTCAGGAAGCACCGTTAGTGAAGTTTCCAGCCACCGATATACGAAATACTACCCACGCATCAACATTACTTGACGAATACTTTGCATACCATCTCGACCAGACATCCCTGATGCATGCGTTGTTGGACAAAAAATTCGCCTTAACCTGAGCGACATGTTGACATTGGTAATTAAATCCATATCGTCATACGAGAACAGCTTACTGTATAGTCATTCATATATGACGCCACCCCGGCGGCCGCACGCAGCTTGGCGACCTGATCTGGTATTCAGAAAAACACTCGAACGGCAACAGCACGTTACCAACCTGTGTTTCTGCACTGTATTGAGTGAATTTTTTTTGGTTCATCAGTGCAATAAATGGCTTGTTGTTCATTTTACGTTCCCCTTCATACATCAGGTGGTTCTGACATTATTCATGTAAGTTGAAAGTCATTAGATTAGAAGTCGGCACAGATGACGCTCGCCTTGTAAGTATTACTCTGTTGCTCGAGAATGACCATCGAGCTGCCACCTGGGTTGATATGAGGAGACTGTCGAGACAACAGAAAAAGAGTATCCCATACCCCGTGTACCACCAGGGTAACACTCTTTGATTTCTTGAAATACGGTCGTCACGGGGTAAATTGGCACCCCTGGGTAATACGTCGTGGGTTGTATAAGGTTGGCTCTAACCCATGTGCAAAATTTACTGTCGTATAACGACGCTAATTAGCACGCATCTCGTAGCACGGGTTGAATAAGGGTTTTACTTCGTTCCCGCAGTATTAAGCCATAAGTCTGGAAATTGCCCAAGATAGTCCACAAACAAAGCCGCTTGTTGAACAAAATGAAAGATCAGCTGGAAAATGACAAGCCTCTGCACGTACACATAGATTGCTCATAACTGTGGTGACGAAATCGTATAAGATAACAGGGCATCTATTGAGAGTTCTGTGCACTTACACATGCTCTCGAGCGTAGATTGCACCTCCATTGCTCTTTGCCAGGGCGGGGACTCCATCCTTTGTCGTACCAGTATTGATCTGAGTACAAGATAACTGAGCTTAGCTACCTTCGTTTTGAAGCAAAAGCTACTTTACTGGTAACGGGTTGTATCTACAATCAGCGAAACATCAGAGAATATTCACGACAAATGCCGGTGACTTGCCTGGCATACTCAGCATTCAATTCGCCAGGGTAAGCCAGGTCAAAATAAGCTTGCACCTGGGTGTCTGCATATGCGGGTATGGGTACCTTTATACCGGGGCAGTCATGCATAGAGGCGGAGTCTGCAAGGATCGAAAAATGTCCATCGGTAAAGTTCTCTGGATTATTGTCCTTTCGTGTTACCAGCGGCGCAGTGATATCCTCATTGCGTCTGTTTAAAGCGTCGGCTATCTGTCCGGTATCGCCACTTTCAAGACTAGCGTATATTTGCCAAGTCTTCGATCCCGAAGGAGTATCCAAGATATCACTGCCTACTGCTGGGCAAAACAGGTTTCCAGGCAGGAAGGGAACTCCGGCCCGTTTATAATGGACTGATGTCCCGTTTGCGGAGGTGACACTTGCAGACGTCGGGAGCTGAACCCCCTGCGGGTGAGATTTGGAAGAGGTGTGTTCGTATGCCACGTAAGCTGGAGCGTCAAGGACATGGCGTGTGTCGATCGTAGCTCCATGGCCAACCGTGACCATTGCTCTGTAATCATAATATGGATGGTCCTCGTCGCGTTTACTGGCTACAGCGGCTTGATCCACGGACGAGAAACAAGCCCCATCGAACGGCAATTCTGTAAAAGTATCTTTGAATCAACGCTTGAAATGAACAAAGCCATAGCAGATACCAACCATTGTTGTAGAAAGTCATGGAGAGCGGGTTAGTTCTCCAAAACAGAACCGATCCGGTTAGCCCGGCATTGAGGGTGACTCCTACACGCTATGCAAAAGTTAGGACACTCCATGTAAGGATCGTACGGTCTCACAGGATTCACGCAGATTTGAGCAGCCGACTGATTTGCGATTAGTTAATGCAGATTCCTTTGAGCCAGATTTATGGCTTACAGATTCACTGACGCTACCCGTGATACTAACGCCACCGTATATGTCGGCCTCTGTGAACAACTAGAAGGAAGATCAGGTATATTGAGAGCTGCAAGAAGCTAAGGACAAACCTGAGCATCTATGAGAGTCCCTCCAAGGACATCAACACCGATCTGCAGACTAGGGACGATGTGAGCCTAACATGTTCGAATACTCATTAGTATGGTTTTCATTATGCGGCAACTCGCACTAACGTCAAGAGAACCCTATGATGCATGGCACGTGAGTAGCCAAAACTACCATCCGGAACTCATCTCTCACCTGAAGATCAACGTTATATCCAACACCGAAATTAAGACCGTGGTTGTTTGCATCTGGAACTACTCCATTGGACACAATCTCCTCATCATCATTCGAGTCTTTCTTCCCAAATGATACATCGATTGACTATTCCGCACTTCAGTGATTTTATATCTCTAGAATGAAGAAGGTATGCTGACCGGGAATTTATAACCGACCGAGGTAGTAATTTCACCTTGAAGACTCAGCTGACCTGAGAGCTGTCCATACAGATGGAGAGAAGGTCCAAGCGTGAGCAAGCCTGAGGTTCGATGTTAGTCTCTGCCATAATATAATGAAAGGAATCAATGACCAGGATAGTATAGACCAGGGAAGCCAAAGGATGCGAGTTCGGAGCGTGAACTATCAAAGTGGGCTTCGGCCATTCCCTTGATAGTGAAAGATGCCTGAGCCTCAGCTCCAGCCTGGAAGAAGATGTAGCATTCCTGCACTTCAGGCGGTACGATCGAAGCCTCTAAATAGTAACCGAAAGAACTGGTGATGGAAGTAGACCCGGTGACTGATATGTCAAGACTCGATGAGAAGTGTGGACACTAGACAATCAAACATTTTCATTTCAATCACTGGAAACAGGAGATCTCGACTGACCTGTTCCTCCTGTCGAATGCACAGATGGAGTTAAAAGCAAACCAGTTATATTTATTAATCACATACCGCGTGATAGATGGTGTAAGTGTCAGACCACTATTGTATACGTGTCAAATCCAGTCCTTAAGAACGCTTACACTTTAAAGCTTACATGAAAATTGCGATCAATACTATTTCGGCTCCGGACCTTGTTTAACTTCGCCAACCAGTCATCGAATGGGCCAAACCAGCGCTTCTCGTACTCTGACGGCCGGTGAAAGTCACGTTTTCGACGTCTGGTAGCTAATGTACCACTATCAGGAGGCGAGTTCACCATTTCATCCCTGCGAAGATAGGCTTAAGCCAGCTTCGACTGACATAGATAGCGATGCGTACCAATATCCAGGTATATCTGTCATATCCGCACGCATACTAAGATGACATATCAGCACTGGAAACCTAGTAGAATACAAAATACTTACAGCACTGGTCCATTGGATTCGGGAATCGCCAAAAAGTTATAGTCAAATTTCAATGAGTATACATTTTCGGTAGACCGTTTTCTAGCTTTGTGTTCAGAAGGGAGGATATCCTGATCATGGTGTATTGTCAAGGAAGCAACACGGGCGTAAGGACCGAGTCCGCAAGATTTTGGCATCCGAACGATGGTATGTTCCGCCTGACCAAGAAAAACATGACCACAGCCCGAATCCTCATCATTGAGTCCCTTAGAGCAATATGCAAGTGCCTAAACCACAAATTAGTCTCAATTCAGAAGCAGTTTGATCTGTGAAATCACATCACCTCTTGAGGCTGGTCACTGGTCGCGTCGCATCCGGTGATAACCCAATCAGATTGAATATCCAGCGAACTAACTGAAGATGGGTTCGGAGACGAAATAAACACCTCTCCGAAGGCTGAGTCATTCTCCTTGCCGTCGTCTTCTATCCCACTAGATCCTGATCCTGTTGACAAAGTGTCACTAGTTCCCGTGTTGTCGTCAAACTCCACAGTAAATGTTGCCGGTTGATTAACGTTATAAGTATCACTGTGCTCGAACGTTTGAGGGAATACCCAATCCTTAGGAACAGGCAGGAATGGTGACGCTGGTAATAGCATGTCTGACAACTATTGACATGAAGTCATGGCTGAAGCTTACCCGACGGTGGATCACAACAGTAGTATCTGCTCTGTATCAGCCAAACGATGCAGCTCATTGCATGGTTCCATACCTCTTGTTGTTGCCAACACAAGATGTACTGGCATCACCCTGCATGTCACTGACTGTGATTGTCGTTGAATGTTGAACCTCAATCAAGAGATTTTCACTTACATATTGCTGTTGGAGACAAGAGATGTCAAGAATCAACGAATAAGGAATAGGTTCGACATACAAACTTGGCCAACTCGGCATGCAGCATTCAGACAATTCGGCGGATCGCCAACCCATTCGCAATTCGTGTATCCGGCTGTATAATGATAAATAAATAGCTGCGAACACTCCTGGATGGGACATAGGTTTCTTACCATCTTCCAAACAGCAAACCGGCTTGGTGTTTGACTGACAGATTTCGGGACAGACTTTATTGGCCTGAGGCGATTGCTCGCAGGTCATGCCGTTGTCAGCACTCCCTTGCTTAACATAGGTCTGAGCGATATATCCAGACACACAAGATTCCCCATAGCATGCTAAACAGTTATCCGTCAGAAGCGATCAGGCTAGGTCGAGTACACTGGACCACTGACAGGTACCAAAACATGCTCCTGGTTTCGGCTCCCCAGATTGGCAGCAAAAAGCCTTGTACCCTTGAACGCACGTCGGAAGGCCGTCACCACCAACTTCATCTAGTGCCATAACAATCTCGCCGACATTGCATTGAGCATTGCAGGACGTGCCTCCGCCTCCTCTCCATTGGCAATTCTGAGGTTCGTTTCCAGGCGGACAGCATAATCGTGCGGGAGACTTCGGATCGCAGGAGCCTGCGACATTAGGTACCCGAGCGAGGGTGGTCAGACTGTCGTATCCAGTGGGGCATTGTTGCCCGCAGCCTGTGATTTGGCATTGGTTCCCTGTCTCAGAGAGACTTGGTGCTGTGATGTCCCCGTACAGAGCGGAGAGGGCAGTGTACTGCGAATCATCTGGTGTCGCAACAAAAATGAGTTCTCCACATTTCAGTGTTACAGGACTGCATACCTTGATCTACGGACCATATCATGGTTCCTGAAATAGAGTTTAATCAGTAATGCGGTCCCAGATGTCCAGAGTTCGCGTATATACCTCCGAGGCAAATACTGTTTGCATAGTCGAGCTTCATCTTCAGCGTCTGAGCATCATCGTACTGGAAAGATGGTCAGTGAATACTTGACAGAACCAAAGCTGCCGTCATACCGATACCCATTGATTTTCGTTCCAAGTGCTGACACAGATATGTCAATACAGTGCAGCGATGCTCATGATCCATGTTAGTCCACGCACATGTACTGAACAACAGCCACATCTGGAGAAAAATGAGTGGCCGTGCTGCAACAAACGTCGGTTACATACCATCAAAAACCGGCACAAGGTTGTTATTGTTGATGATTTGTTCAATTTCACTGAACATCAGCGTTCCTATGGCGAAACTTCAGTACTTTTCGAATTGGTGAGGTCTCAGTCGCAAGTTGCTCACCGGAGCTCAAGCTACACACTCCGGGATCAGCTCCACCGACGAAGGGGCAGTCAAGTTCTGAACAACCCTATGAAAATGTCAATAAATGATGTGTTTGTTGAACTTCTGTTGATTCACTGGATCTGCGAGCTGGAAGGAGCGACCATAGAAGCCTATGCCAAGCACTATCTGCGAAGGATCGACCCCGACATTTCGGAAGAGTTGCATTGTTGATTTAATTTCGGCGAGATTTGTGTGTGCGTTAATCACCTGGACCAGCGTTAGATGATGTCTGCATGATGACAACTCAAGTAATAAGTATACCGGGCCAATGTAAGGATCAGTCCCATCCCAGACGCCGTGCAGATCATAAGTCATGACATTGACCTAAGTAATGCAATGTCAACAAAGCGAATAGTACGAGTTTGAAACCGTTTCATACCCAGTCGGCGCTCTGTAGGAGCTTAGGAAGATCAAAGTGCTGCAAATACCAATACGATGATGGTGCAGTGAAGGTCAATCCGTAGCCACGAGGTTTAAAAGCTGCCTTGAGCTTCGACATGAATATAGGGTAGTTAGCTTTGTCCCCGGGTACACCACCCCGTTCAAATGCCACGCTACATATATGCGTTAGCAAAGGTTGTAGAACATTCTTATGTGGTTACGATAGCAATTCGCAGAAAAGGGGCGAAGGGGATAAACTCACGGATACTCCCAATCAATATCCAAGCCATCGAAGGCATATGTCTTGATGCACAGTTAGTAATTACTGTTGTTTTCACAAGGACCTGCACAAACCTGCATGACTGAGAGAGCACTAGCAATGAACGTATTCGTTGCGTCAGCACTCCCAACCAAGTTACTGAAGATATGTTGAGTAGGCTATGGAATGTTCTGAGTTACATCCGAATTCTCAGGCATTATCGAGACGTACAGGATCATTAAAACTCCAACCGCCGATTGAGAGAAACACCTTGAGTGCTGGGTTCCTCTTTTTCAAAGCTGTAGTTTGCAGCCACTGAAAGGATGTATTCACATCAAATGCTAGTCAACGCCATGACGTTTCACGTACAAGAGCATTGTCATTGACTGCCATTTCCATGATTTGAAAATCTTCCGAAATGAGTGCGAAGGCGTAATTGACTAGATTACGATTAGTGATGCCACTAACAACTGAACCAATCCGGAGGTTGTTACCATGTGTCAGGGTTTCAGCAGAAATTGAGGAAGGCGGATACATGTTGCAAGCGCGAGAATCAGAGGACATAGCCCATCCCTGTGACTATTCGTTATACGAACAATCCAGACCATGAAGATCTTACCTCATAATAGCCAATGCGACGATGTAACGCACTTGCTTGATCGCCACCACAAGACTGCAGGGAGGGAGGGTCGCAGTTCGATTGACATCCGGGCTCGCAGAACTCTGAGCATGACGAATCAGTAGAAGTTTGAGATATTCGAACAGAGGTTTCAACCCGTTGTAGTTCCACAGAAGCCAAACTAAATCGAATTAAACGATGATCGAGGCATCAGGTGGACGAACTAACCTGACTACAGCACACGTTGAGTGGACATGTAAAGTTCTCCGGGGCCGATCCTTGGCCACACTCTGCTAAGGCGTCACAATTTGACGTGCATGGTCCACCATTTGCAACAGTGGTACAGAACTTGTCACCAAAGCTATCGTTGTGACCATGATTCAGATAGGTGTCTGTACCGCTGAAGTCCACGCTCACCCGCAAAAGCCGGTTTCGGAGTTACAACATGCCCCATTGGAGCAAGGTATTGTCGCAGTGCAAAGACCAATCGGGAGAGTTGTCCCATTATTTGGGATCTGTGCTAGTACACCCAAGAAGAAAGCTATCGGAACCTGTCAGTTTGAAAGAAACAACGAACAGAAGATATGTTAAGTCACAGAGTGCGCCAGCAGTAAGCAAGTATATCGCCAACTGCAACGAGGGTATCATCTCGACTGGGATGGAAAGTTCTCTTTACTACCCACAGTAGACCAACTTATAAGAAAACCATGCAGACCATCCTCGGTTGCCTAAGCGTTCGGTTGTTCATGATGTTGTAGAGGTTTGATCCATTACCCAGAGTGCCGAAGTCG
Organism: Termitomyces sp. MG145; assembly: GCA_003313055.1. Lineage (NCBI taxonomy): Eukaryota > Fungi > Basidiomycota > Agaricomycetes > Agaricales > Lyophyllaceae > Termitomyces > Termitomyces sp. MG145. Next base: position 4,175 of record QGOB01000355.1, on the reverse strand, counting down.
CCCACACCATCTTATGCACTGGCAGAGGAGTGCCTCCAAATTTATGTCCAAGAGGAAAGATCGTATGGACAGGGCAGCGGGGGAGGTAAATTTGCTTTCACTTCTATTTGGAGGTCTCGAATTTGTTATGTTCAGAATTGCTGAAATGAAAAGTAGCTTAACAGGGAGGAGAGAAAGCTTCCGAATCCCTCATGGGTTGCACCTACATAGTGGCGGCCGTGATTTATTCGAGGAGTACATACGGACAAGAGCGGGACTCGGATTTGATGATGTGTTCTGCTCGGATCAGAGCGGGACTTGATGTGCACACTCACAACTGCGTGTAATGGATACACATACACTACACATACCCCAAGATATGACCGGAGACACATGGTTGACTTTGCATACGCGTCCCCCTATCTGATCCATCGTTCCATTTCTTGTTCGTCCGAAGCCCATCACGTTGACCTCGTGCTCCCGGCTACAGTAGTACTTTGGGGACCATACTGTGCATTTGTGCTTTTCTTACGGCCCTCGAAATGCCCCCCTTCCGCGCTCTTGGCCTGGTGTTATTATGCATGCTGTTACCTGGAGTTTTGAGTCGCTCGGACTTCCATAACAAGATCTTTGGGCACGCAGCAGCACATAACAAGGCATTCCATGATAAGTTGTTGAAGCAATTGACCGATACCAGAGCCTCTACCAGTCAATCTAGCTCCTCGTCCCAATCCACGGCCATCAACATTGGTTCAGTTCTCCTTGACGATGACACAAATACATTGGGTGTAGATGAAATGTTGCAAATTTACACAGAGGAAAGTTTGCCGACGGATCCGGTGCCATCGAGTGCTTGCGCTACCGCCCTCATCGCGAGCATACCGTGTAATTCAACCATCCCCTTGATGGCGTACGTGAACATTAGCTTGAATTTGTATCAGATAACTTATGCCCTGTGACGGTTTAGAATTAACCCATTCATGTTCAATGACGCCCTTTCGACCGTATGCACTACCGATTGCACAGTAGGACTTGAATCATATCGTGCAGGAGCAGTCACAGCCTGTGGTGACTACAGGATTGTGGGTTCAGGGAACGTCACCATCTCCCCAACGCTCGCTGTGGATTATGTACAAGGTCCCTATGCAGTTCAATGTCTTAAAGATCCACAGACTTCAACATTCTGCGGTCCTCTCATCCAGTCTTATAACACTACCAGTGGCCTATTGACACTTCCAACCAGCGAACTTTGCAGCTACTGCGTTCTAGAAACTTTGAATGTCACTCTGTCTAACCCAACAACCTACTCTGTGGCAATCGCTAGCCTGCTTTCGTCGGCCATCGGTCTGTGCGGACCGTGAGAAACCTCCTACTTTTCTGCATTGGACATGAGACTGATAGGCAATATCAGACAATATGACGCTTACAATGTTTCCACTGCTCCCAGTGACCAGGTAGTCTTCAATTCCGGCACTTCTGGGTTTGGCTCAAATTCAAGCGCGACTGCGGCAGCAGACTGTGGTATCGTGGGACGCAATGTTACCACTGGTGCCGCCACAACTTGTGCCGCGCTTGCCAAGGTACAGCAACAATTGAGTGCTCGAGTAGCTTTTCGCTAATGTTTATCATAGCAATATAGCATCAGCGAATATTCAGTGTTGACCTCGAATCCGTCGCTGGCCAACTGTGATATCCCAGCAGATTCCGTTCTCTGTCTTCCCCAGTCATGCACTACGTACACAATTGCAACAAATGACACTTGCGACAGTGTGGCGGCACTTGCAGGAGCATCCGCAGGGACTACAGTGACAACAACTCAGATCCAATCTTTCAACCCTGACCTTGGCACCTATTGTCAATTGATGCCACTTCGAGTCGGGAAACAGATTTGTCTATCGCCGAATGGTGGGTTTCCCAAAGTTGGCGCGACAATGGGAGCTCAGCCCTCAGCTACTCCGACTGCTCTGGCACCTGTACCTACACCAACTGTCAGTGGTAGCACATCTGCGTGCGGCAGATGGTATCAGGTACAATCCGGAGACATCTGTCAGACCGTTGCACTTAAGAATAGTGTGGTTTTGACTGATTTCCTGACGCTCAACCCAGGTGAACAATGACATATTTTATGCAAGGAAGAACTTGTCACTAAGTCTGCGTTTCAGAGATTGATGCCAACTGCACGAATTTGTGGTTGGATTATTACTATTGTGTGGCACCCTTTCCGCCATTTGCAACCGTCACTGCCTCTCCTATCATCACTACTAATTACTCTAGCGCCACAATAGTTAGCTACGCCATTCCAACGGCTGATTATACGCCTACGACATATCTAGTCGCTCTCACGACGGCTGGCGTAGCGGCGCCCACTAACGTCGCAGATGGGACTCGCACAGTGGCATGTGGTAACTATTACGATGTACAAGTAGGTTGGGTATAATCCTCCATTTGAATCCAAACTGATTATTGAATCTATACAGGATAACGATACGATTGACTCCGTCTCGGAGCTCGTAGGGGTGAATCCCACTGAGCTCGAAACCTGGAATCCTGAACTGAGCAGTGGCTCACTTCCTGGAACGGGTTCGGCCATCTGCATCGTGTTTCCGATGGGAAATTATACGCTCATTCCCGTTGCACCACCCACCAATGTGTACGCTAATGCCACTTCAGCATGCGCTCAGTATTACACTGTTCAGTCTGGCGATGGTTGCTCCTCGATCGCGGCTGCGTTCGGCTTGACCAGCAACCAACTTTCGGCTCTAAATCCGGGTCTGAATACCGACTGCACGAACTTGATCCTAGGTGAAGCTTATTGCGTATTCCCCACGTACCCTGTTCCCAGCATTGACACTGGCACGGAAATACCGTCTAACATTGCTACCGGAACGATCACAGACGGCTGCTTGGATTACTATACTGTTGTATCTGGTGATACTTGTGGTCTCATCGAGACGAAGTTTAACCTGACCAGCACGCAATTCTTGACTTATAACCCTGAGATTGCCATAGATTGTTCCAACCTTCAGCTTGGCCTTGCATACTGCGTGAATGCCAATGTAACTGGCACAGGTCCTCTAGCAAACCTTGCAAGTGGCTCGTTCAGCAACTGTACCGAATATCACACTGTAGTTTCGGGAGATAACTGCCCGCTGATCGAGACTAATTATTCCATCGCTGCCGCGGACTTCTTTCGTTGGTGAGTAATTTGAGAAATGTTCGTCTTCTGTTTCGTCGCCGCTTACTATTCCACCAGGAACCCGGAGGTATCCACGGATTGCACGAACATTCTGGTGGGAGAAGCTTATTGTGTAGGCGGAGGTGGGAGCCCTTGCAGTAAAATCTATACGGTACGAAGTGGCGATTACTGTTTTGCAATCACGGAGAGCCAAGGAATCACTCAGGCGCAGCTCAATGCGCTCAATCCTTTTATTGACTCAGACTGTGACTTGATCGTCGGGCAGAATCTTTGTGTGGGTTAAAATACATTTTGTCATGTATCTGTTTGACGAGTTATTACATCCGTTGTATCGAGGTGCACTTATTATGAAGTATGCTCCACGACCGTTCTTTGTAAATGCTAATAATTCGAACCGTAATAGCTAGCTGTCTTAGTCAATCAAGTACACAATGACTGAGGGTAAGTGAAGATGCGTACATGGACATCGTACTTACTGAGAATGTTACCTACATCAGAGTAATTACTCGTGTTCTAGGTAGGTTCAATAGAGTCAAGTACACAACGACCCTGAGGATCAGAGTACTTACTCATGTTCTAGGTGTCAACCTTTAATATAGATGAAGATGGATCACTGTTGAGGAGGAGAGCTCTGAGTGTGGTGCTGGAAGGATTGACTCAGAACTGGGAGAGCAAAGCTATGAAGAATCATTTGCGGCAATGGTGAGGTACAAATCAGTCAGGATCTTCCTTGCAATCAACGTGTCTCACGGAGCTTGTGCTAGCTAGGCACGTAGTCTCATACCAAGACTTCAAGGCCTCACGTTTTGGGAGAGCGCATATATGGGCCAAATTATACACGAAGCTAACTTGTGGCCTCTTACAAGCACAACTACTTCGAAGACATTCACGGGGTCATGCATCATGTACCATTGACAGAAGGCCTGAAATTTCCTATATTGTACCTGTAGAGATAACAGAGATTTAGTCTACAGGTTGATTGTAAGTAATGGTAAGTATA
>QGOB01000354.1:46996-82297 GCA_003313055.1 Termitomyces sp. MG145 | reverse complement strand
GCCACATGATCCTCCGGACGTGGTAGGGGCTCGCCCGTGTCTGCCGCAACCTCCAGCCAAGTCCCCGGGGCCACCGCATTCCGCTGACGGCGCCCCGCCAACACTCAGTCCAACTGTGCCATACCCTGCTCAACCTCCGGCGGCGCCACCTGAGGCAGATGGGACAGGCCCTCTTGTAGGGACGCGAACGCGGCCAAAGAGGAATCCAACAGGAGCCGGTGCTCCCGCACCCAACCTAGACGGCCAGACTTAGCCACAAAACAACACGGTCCGAATGGGACTACTTACGCATGGCCTCACCCCGCCCCGCCGCCGCCTCCCGCAGAGCCCAGTCCCGCCTCCGGACCACCGCCGCCCTCTCGATCCAAAGTGCGCCCACCTCCGCAACCCACCTCTCCAACACCTCGGGTCGGAACGAAGGGATTGCTGGGCGAGAGGTGGCCGCAGTGTCCTCGAGCTGCCGAATGCACGCCTGGAGGTCGCGCACCTCTCTTGCCCAGGCCTCCACCACTCCCTTGGCAGTTGCCAACTCCCACCTCGCCGCATCTCGCTCCTCTTGCGCCCTCCGCAACTCCTCCGACTCCACAATCGCCCGGGCCTCCAGCTCCTGCCTTGCCATGTCACGCTCCCCCCGGGCCTCCCGCAGCTCCTCATCCCTCCAGGCAATCTCCGCCATCAGGGCCTGCATGCGCTGATGCCCCGCCGTCTCCGCCATGGGCGCCTCATGGACTGCTGGGAAGGCAGGGCCCAGGAGCCTCCCTGTGTGGGGGGAGTACATGTGCACCCCGGGGGGGCCCGCCTCAGGAGAAGATGACCGTTGGGGGCGCTTGGGGGCCCGACCGGACAAAGGAGACGCCCTCCGCTTGCCAGGTCCGACACCCGACGCCCTCTGCGCCCCTCGCGGCGGCCCTATCTTGACTACTGCCCCGGTCCCCACGCCACCTCCTCCTGACTCCCGCCGACCCCCCCGCGCGCGCCCGGACCTCGGAGCCGCCGTCATCTGAGTCATAATCCACTCCACATCCCACCCCTGCTCCTCCGCAACACAGGTCACCCTCCAGAGCCGCGACACCAAACAACTCTTGTGACGGGCCCGACAGGCCTCGCACACCGAGGAGTCCCACCACGACCCTGCCTCCAGCACCACAAACTTGCAAGGCCTCCTCCGGCAAACGCAGAAGACACACTGGAGCCACCCGGAGTCAGCTGAGGGGACCCACCGCTTGGAGATCACTCACCGGAGCACGCGCCTGACACCACTCTAGAGTCAGGGGGCCCCGGACCCGAGCCAACACCTCCACAAGATGCTCCGCCGTCGCAGCCTCTTGAGGTACCCGAGGCCCAATGGGGGCGACCGGAGCAGCAGGAGGCGCTGCAGGGGGGGCTGCAGGAAGCGCCGACCGCGAAGGGCCAGCCCCGGGGGTTTGCAAGCCGATCTCTGGAAGACCTCGTCAGCACAAACAACACAACCGGACAAACCATACTCACGCCGACGAACCATCACAGATAGCTCGCGTTCTTGCCAGCGACGATCATACACGGCCCGGCGGTCCTCGTACTGTTCCCAGACCCAAACTCGGAAATTGTCGGAGGGAGGGGGAGTTGGTGAATGGGAAGGGGAGCTGGGTGAAGACATAGAAAGATGGGGAACAAGTCGCGGTGAGCCCCCTTTTATCTCCCCGGAGCACCTTCTCGATGGCCGCCGTACGTCTTCGACTTCAATTCCATGAACTTCTGTGCCAACACTAGCTTCAGGTTTGAATTCCCACGGCACCACCACCGTGGCCCCCGTCTCGAAGGGTCTCGATGCTGAAGGGGGGGTAATGTCACGACCCTGCCATCTCCGGGACCCCCCTACGCTGCCCCGGCCCCGACACACACCTTCCCCGCACCCCTTGCGCACCTCTGGGACCGCCAACAACCTCCCAATGCTGCACCGGCAACACCCACGGCCATCTCCAAACAGATCCCCGGCCATCACCAAACCCTGGCATCTCGGCCGACACGTCACCCCAAGGCTTCCCTGTCACCGGACACACCCGGACCCCCAGCATCCCGGCCATCACACAATGTTCCACAACATTCCTCCCATGAACCGCCGGCACGTCACATTGCCATCTGCTTCTGTGGCGCCGAGGGGCGCCACCACCACGCACCATAATCCGCCGACCCGCCCGACACAAGCCCGCCGTAACTCGCACCAGTGCGCCCCGACCACTACCACGACCCCGGGGCTGGGAGCCAGTCCGGGGACTTAGCCGGAGGAATCAGATGTCTCGGTCCCGGCTAGAATCCTACCCGGGACTCAGCGGGAGGATGATACATAAACCCTAGGGTAGCATACAAGTTAGGTAGTCTTGATATTAACCGTAGTTCTCCGTATTTCCGTGTCTCTGTCTCTGTCTCTGTCTCTATCTCAATCTCAATCTATTCTCTTGTCTCTCTCTCTCTCGTCTCGTCTCTCGTCTCTCGTCTCTCGTCTCCGTGCCTCGTTCTGTTCCATGACTCATTTCTCTTTTCCGTTTCTCTTCTCCATTTCTTTACCTATCGTCCGTATCTCTTTCTCTCTTCACCCTGGTCTCCTAACCAACCCACCCCGCCCATTCCATACCTACTCCCCCGTTCCAAACCTACTCCTACCCCGATCCGTACCACTCTCCTTTGCTACTCACCTCCCCCTTGTTACGCCCCTACCCAGCCCCCTGCTCCCGTGCTCCATTACCCGGAGCACTTTCTACTTTGCACGCGGCACTACTCGTACCCCGGAGCGTCCGGACTTCCCCCAGACCACTCGTAGCTGTATCTGGAGCTTCCGCGAAGCCCCGGACCTGTACTTAGCCTCCCGAGCTCGCCTAGTAAGGACTCGCCAGTGTAGCTGAGCCCCCGTTGTCAGCGGGACCTGACAAAGGCCATTTATGAACTAGAACAAGCCAGCAGGAAATGGAAGCAACACCTTCACAACATTCTTGTCAAACTTGGATTCAAACAAACTCACTCTGACAACTGCCTATATATTCTCAGATCTAATGGCAAAATTGTCTTAATCATGCTTGTCTATGTCAACAATATGGCTGTTGCTGAAAAGGACATCTCAAAGGTTATTTCTTTCAAAAATAATTTGGACAATAACTTCAAAATAACTGATTCAGGAGAAATTAGATACATCTTAGGTCTCAAAGTCATTTGTGATTGTTGCAATCAACTCATATAGAACAATCAAACATCTTATATTGAAGCTATCCTCAATCATTTCCAAATGTCTTCTTGTGAACCTGTCTCAACTCCCATAGTTGAAAATCATGGTTTGACTTTGGCCTCACTTTCTAACTCTCAAGATGAAAAGGATGTATATTCTTGTTACACTAAAGGCATCAACTACTTATTGTTAGTTGGATCCTCACTCTACACTACTCAAACCCAACCCAATATACAATTTGCAGTTGGACTTATTGCACAATTTGCTGGAAATTCCTCCATAGCACACTTGGCCACTTGCAAACAAATTCTCCACTATTTAAAAGGAACAAAGGAATATTCTCTCAAACTCAGAGGACATTTTCAACAATGAAGTTGATAGGATGGAGTGATGCTAACTGGGCAGGTGACAATAGAGATAGGAAATCAATTAGTGGATGAAGCTTTGATATCAACAGAACTACCATTACATGGTCATCAAAGAAGCAATCAGTCATTGCCATGTCTACTGTCAAAGCCAAATATATTGAGTCTTCCAATGCTACTTGTGAAGCAATTTGGTTACAAACAATGCTATCAGAACTTGATTTTCCTCAAATAGGTAGCAACAATCATTCATTCTGTGCTGGAAGCATAGCACTGTCAAACAACCCTGTTTTTCACTCTCATGCCAAACATATTGATATTTGTTACCACTTTATACAAGACCAAATCAGTGGCAGAAATTTCAAACTGAAATACATTTCAACCAAAAACATGATTGCCAACATTTTTACAAAAGTCTTACCTTGTGATGCTTTCGAAAAGTATTGAGAGAAACTTGGAGTTATTGACGTTTGGTCAACATTGAGTGGGAGTGTCAAAGAAAATGCTGTATGACCTCAGCTCATCATCATCATAATCATATCACCTCATATTGTGATCATTGATTGATGTAAACACAGGTTCCAAGAGTAAGGAGCATTTTTGGAGGCCTCTGTGCAACAAGCACATACACCTTTCATTCTTCAATTCTACCTTCTTGCAGACTCATGGCCATTTTTGGCCCAGTGCCATTGATTAGCAGATGCTGGGCTGAGGACAGTAGGGCCAAAATGTCTCAAAAATTTTTTGTGCATCTTTTGCACTTTCACCACCACTGTCTTCATACAGGTGAGCACTCAGTTGCTCTCTCACCATAGCTGAAAAGTTAAAAAATATCCCTTGCAGAGTAGTGTCTTCAGCACATTCATTCTCTGGTTATACTTCAAGAAGGCATTGCTCTACAAGGTAGTACTCTCATCATTCCACACTTTCAATGAGCTTGCCACTCATCTCTTACCTCAGACCCACTGAACTTGCATCAATAGAATTTATTCTGACATTAGCAAGTTCTCTCACTTAGTAAGCTGGATGTGCGCTGCACAGCAACAATGGCTAGCTCACAAGTTCTCCCACCTTTTCAGATTTGACTCACTTTTTAATTGTACTCTTTTGCAAAACACCTACTCATGTAACTTGTCATCAAATATCTTTTGTATGATGCAGCATGCTGAGGACAATATCATTGTTGAGCAATTCCATGCATGTGCTGAAGCTTGTCAAAGGCTTGTTGATGACACTGTCAATGGAAAGTATTTGTTTGATGACTTTGCTACTTAGAGACCTCAGTCTTAATTCAGCTGAGGCATCAGACTATTTCAAAGAAGTCCATCAGCAAATTGAGCTGCAAAAAGGGAAGAATCCCAATCCTCTGGCTTTGTCATGTGAGCATAGCCATGCTGATCTCACTGACAAACAAGTTGAGGCTTTTAGGAGAGAGCAAGAAGCTAGTGCATCTGAACATGAAAGGGCACAACAAGAAGTTGTGGAGACAGCAGCTTGGGCAGCAAGCATTACAGGCAAGGTTGGACCAGATTGGGAAACTAGTTGCACCTTCCAATGCCTTCAGCTTCAAGCAGTTTGCTGAGCTTTTCAGTGAGAACAAGAACTCATATGAATCATCATCATTACCACAATCTGTTCTTGACACTGCTCTCCACCCTGCCAAATTGCAGTCATAGAATCAATACTGACCCTCACATTGTGAAAACATGGAAACTGTGTCAGGAGTACGCATGCAAAAAAGTTGTTGATTCTCTTATCAGTCTTGGTCAATCACAGCCTCTCAAAGATCCAATCTTGAGAGCAATGTGGAAGCTGGTTATCCTTGATCACTATGTCCACTTTGAGAGGCTTTATGCTACATTGGAGAAAGGATATGATCATTATGACAAGCCAAAAGAATTTGGTGGAGGCTTCTCTTTGGTTATCTTTGATTAGGAAAGACCATGCTACAGCTAAGCGCGCTGTTTGTTCTGAATCAGATTGGACTCAAACATTTGATGCATAGATGGCAGCAGTTTTACTCTTCTACCCTCACCATAACAAGGAGCTGCAGGCTTATAGGAGTAGGATTAGTGACTTCTGCTGGTCTAGACCAAATGGAGCCTCTGTTGCAATACATTTTGATGCCAATACTAGGGATTGATATGCTCAGAATCCATTTAGGTTGGATGAGGATAACAAACTACATATTCCTTTCCTCACACAACTTTTTTCTTCAGTTCATTCTGAGACCAAGAGAACTGGTTCATTTTCTCAGGAGGGCACTTGGAAGTAAGCAACTATGATTTGTCAAAACTGGAATTTGGGCTATTGCCTGGCTGATCCTTGTCCAAACAGTCCTGGCTTCACAATTATGCCACATCTGGTCAGGATCTTGAGATGATATGAGCGTTTAAAGATAAAGAGATTGAAGCAGGTTGGGGGTCTGAGGCAACAGACTTAAAGGATCTTCTACCAGGCATGAAAGCATCTCCTTTGTTTGTGGTATGGCAAAAGAACAAAGCTTGTGTTGTTGCAGACCACTCAGCTTCAGAGCTCAATGATGGCATTCCTAAAAGTGAAGCTAAAGTAAAATATGATGACATGTGCACATTTGGCCAAATGCTCTACAATGCTAAGAAAAAATTTCTGGACAACATTCTAGTATCATGGAAGTCAGACATTGCTAGTGCCTTCTTGAACCTTCCAGCTCATCCACTGTGGCAACTGCGTCAAGTGGTAGATGTCAGAGGAATATGGTACATAGTACATTGTCTGATTTTTGGTAATTGGGCCTCACCGTGCTGCTGGTGCACAGTATCTGGCCTTATGTGCTGGTTGGGAATCAAGAAATTGGCAATGACCAACCTTCATGTCTTCATGGATGACTTTTTTTTCATGGGACAAAGCATCAAATTTAGTCAGATACAAGGATATTCTCTGTCCAAAGTAACAAGTCCAGCTCCTTATTTTTTGAGATGCAATAGGTTGTCCATGAGAGAAGAAAAAACAGGAGTTTGGTGAAAACCTGAAGATTATTGGATTCTGGGTTGACATTAATGCAGGATCAATTACCCTCACTAAAGACTCAAATAACAGATATCTCATTGAAAGTCAAGACCTTCATTGAAACCCCAACACAATGCTCATCACTTTGTTCATGGCAAAGGTTGACTAGTCATCTGAACTGGATGTTGAATGTTCTTCCATAGGGTTGCCTGGCCCTCACAGAGATGTATCATAAGATGGCAGGTAAAAGCACAATGCATGCCAGCATCTTTCTCAACAGGGAAGTGGTCTCTGATTTGGAATGGCTGCTCAAAATCATACCAGAAGCAATCAGAGTATGTTTTGTGGATGCTACTCATTGGGAAAACACATCAGCTGATATGGTCATCTGGACTGACACCAGTCTAAAACTGGGGATGTCTTTTGTATATGCTAGGAATGGATTTGTTTATCAGATCACTCATCATGTTCTGTCTGTCAAGATTGACATCTTCTTCCTTGAACTTTTAGCCATTCTGTCAGCCATTCACCATGTAGCATTGTTTTCTCATCCTCCATGTTGACTTCTTGTCTTCACTGACAGTCTAGATTCGGTTGCAGTACTCAACACATTAGGTGCATTGGAATCTCTTCATAATTCCATTGTTTGTGCCATGGCCAGTATCATCATTCAAACAGGGATCAACCTCAGAGTGTATCACATTGCCAGAAAGGACAATATTAGAGCCAATTTGTTATCACATCTTCTCCTCAACAAGTATCAACAAAAATTCCCAGCTGACCACATCCAAAAATTTAAGCCTCCTTGAGATCTACTGCTGATGTGATGGAGAGAGTGCTTCTGATTGCATTGGGTGGATTGCTGTCATCAGCAGTTCATCCTCCTATGAGGTTAAAGGACCTCAATGCTCTTACACTTCATCTTCAAGTTAATGCAATAGAAAAATCAACAGCAAACAGTTATGCAACAGGAGCTTGCAACTACATCAATTTCTGTATAAATCACAACATTTCTATTGACCCAACACCACAGACACTTGCTTGCTACATTGCATTCACATCAAAATTTATTGCATCAGGACCAAAATATCTTTCTGGCCTTTGACATTTCATTAGAGACATCTACCCAGACTTCAACAAGAACAGAACACATCCTTTGGTCCAAGCTACAATTTTAGGATCAAAGAAAATTTGAGCCAATCCTATAAGAAGAAAACAACCACTACAACCCTGTCATCTGGGAGAATTCATAAATTCAGCCAGACAATCAGGTGACTGTGACAACTTGTTGTTTGCTACATTGATGTCTTGCTACTTCTATGCATGCCACAGATCAGGGAACTAGTACAAAAATCAAAGTCACCAACAAACTGGTGCAAAATCATAAAGTGCTCATCACTTCAATTTCTCCAAAGGATATGCAGGCTACCATCTACCATATCACAAAGCAGATCCTTTTTTTTCATGGCACAGACATTTTATTCACCCACCAGGAGGTAGCTGATCCTATATCTCTATTACATGAGTATGTTTGAGCCAGAGACAATATCCATGGACTATGTCAAACACTATTCATATGCAGAGATGGTTCTCTTCCCACACAATCATGGTTTGAGTCAAAACTATTCTCTTTCATTGACAAATCCTTTGAGGGTCATTCAGCTTGTGCTGGAGGGGCAAAATTTTATGGGGGTCTAGAAATAACAGAAGATGTCATCATGGCTCTAGGACAATGGTCATCATCAGCATGGCGCACCTACATTCACAAAAATCCATGTGTCAGGATGGCTTTACAATTAGCACTTTTGAAGAAACAGCAATAACCCAATATTTGCCACTATTATTCTATTCTTCTTCAGCTTCTCATGTCATCTTCTCACTGCCACCACCCCATCCTCTCTCCTCTTCAGCCATTTATAGCCCTCACATTGTTGCATCATCCAAATCAAAAAGGGTCACATTGACAACTTTTTTATCACTAAACAAGGTGTGTTAAGTGGCAGAGGTCAACATAAACATGGGTTCCAAGGGTAAGGAGTGTTTTTGGAGGCCTCTGTGCAACAAGCACATACACCTTTTATTCTTCAATTCCACCTTCTTGCAGATTCATGGCCGTTTTTGGCCCAGTGCCATTGATTGGTGGATGCTGGGCTGAGGACAGTAGGGCCAAAATGTCTCAAAAATTTTGTGTGCATCTTTTGCACTTTCACCATCACTGTCTTCATACAGGTGAGCACTCAGTCACTCTCTCACCATAGCTGAAAAGTTAAAAAATGTCCCTTGCAGAGTAGTGTCTTCAGCACATTCATTCTCTGGTTATACTTCAAGAAGGCATTGCTCTACAAGGTATTACTCTCATCATTCCACCCTCACAATAAGCTCACCACTTATCTCTTACCTCAGACACCACCAAACTTGCATCAATAGGATTTATTCCAACATTAGCAAGTTCTCTCACCTAGTAAGCCGGACGTGTGCTGTGCAGTGACAATGGCTAGCTCACAAGTTCTCTCACCTTTTCAGATTTGACTCACTTTTTAGTTGTACTTTTTCGCAAACCCTCCCACCTCTCCCAGTAATCATATTATATATCATTGATATGTTATTAGTACATTTCTTTTATCTTTCCTACGTTTAGTTTACTCTACAGTTTTAACCTTTTATTGTTACATGTAGATAGCCCTCACATTGTCACATCATCCGAATCAAAAAGGGTCGCATTGACGACTTGTTTATTGCTAAACAAGGTGCGATAAGTGGCAGAGGCGGATTGTTAATACGTATGTTTCTTATTATATGTAAAACCATTTCATCATTGTGAAACTTTGATTACTTGCCTATGTTGGGAAACCCGACTGACCCAGAAAGGCAGCGGATCGACCCCATCAGTGGTAATATCCTGGTGTGATGTCTTTGAGCCCAAATTCGACATGGGTTGGGAAAAACACCACGAGTGCGCGGTTACCAATCCTGACGTATCCAGGACAGAGGGGGGTATTCACCGTTTACTTTATGTTGCTTAGTGGAATGTTTCCCAACAGCCTATGTCTTACAAACAATATTTGTATAGGGGTATAAAATGCCCTTGTATCCTGGAGTTCAAATCATCTTCGGTTCATTAACTCCAGGTGCACATATCTATATTCAACTTATGTATAATCATATAAATCATCTTCGGTTCGTTAACTCCATTTCGTTAACTCCAGTATCAATATATTTGTCCCAGCAATACTATATATTCTGCATTATGCTTTGTCAGGAACAAACCGGACGGAAAGCATACGAAATGATTGGTGATTGTGTAGGTCGATAGTTGTGCTCTAAATATACACCTTTACAGATGCTTGCCTGTGTGCCTGTAGCTCTACAGAACAATGGTGATCCATCCACAGATCTCCATATCACTCAGCTATGCTACAGACCTCTATTGCATCTACAGACATCGTTGGGACTAAGCAGGTGCACACTGTAGCTTTATCATGTACCCACAGCCAGGTATACATAACATTTCTGTTTTTCCTGATGTAATTTCCAATCAGGAAATAAATGAGATGTGGATATCTTAAGACAATTGCATGATCTTCTTGCCTCAATTAAACTACGACCGTTCAGCTTGACCGACTGAAAGCCGTTGCAAGGGGAAATACAACTTCATGTTGAAAAACAGTATGGAAGAAGCCAGTAATTTATTGGGACATTAGAGTACAAGATTGACACTCTAATACAAATATTGAAAACGTTTTCTTCTCGCCAGAGCATCTTCATAATTGATGTACTGCAGTGCTGCTGCCTCTTCAACCCTTGTCCGATCTACTTCGAACGCATCGCCTTCAGCTCTCAATCTTGCGTTCTTTCGAATGAGGATGTTCCTGATCACTTTAGAATCTAAATGAGACAACGCCCTGTTTAAAACAGTAGGAGCATACCAAATTGCAAGCTCATACTCATAACCAGGGCACCTATCGATATAATCATAGATGGACGATATCTAGGGCCCCATTCTGATTTCCAGAGATAGGACCCTATTCTGTTTAAACCATTTTAGAGGCATTGATGAAGAATCATGGTACGTCACAAACAAAATTCCAAGGCTAGCTGCACTGTTAACAAGTCCGATAGCTGCGGCACGTTTGCTACAACTCTGTATCAAGAAAATGTTGATCTAGAGTGGACCTTTCACTTACGCCGGCGGCCGCGGAATGGCATTTGAGACCCAGACTAGGTTCAACGCCGCACCTTAAACACGGTAGGCAATCAGTCAATCCATGATGGTAAGCAGTGACTTACCAACAGCACCACAAGTCATGAAGAAGAAGGAAACGTATCTGGCTGGAACCGACATGCTTGCAATCCCAATTACCGAACCAACTATGACGGCCCATGACCATCCTGCAATATGGAAGAAACGTTCGCTAGTCCTATCAGCATGCCATGCGTTCAGACAGCAAATTATCGCTGCAAAAAGATAAGGCGGCCTACAAGCAGAATTCATCAGCACAAACAGTAAAAGCAGAATCAAGTGCCTACGCTGCAAGTAGCAAGCTGGTGGTAATCGAGTAACCAAGGGTGCTAGTCAATCTATAAAGATGTTACTCTAATGAATACATGAGAAGGTAGAGAACATACGTCGGGAAAAAGCTTGAAAAACTCAAGCCTATCAAGTTAAACATCGATTGAATTGCAAAAATGTAAACTAGAGGGTCTTTCAAAGCCATTTTCAGACCTTCTAGAAGGCTGTCAGTGTACTGTGTCAGTCATAATATCAAACATGTCAATGTTAACGAAAAGACAGACAATTCCTTGGATTTATCTTTGTCAGCTTCTCCAGTATCTTCAGCCATCCTGATTTGTGCAAGCCTCCTTTCTTCGGCCGAGAGCCAACGAGTGTTACCTGGCTGCGAATCTCGATGACATGGAAGCAATGTATGGTAGTCTGGCTCACATGATCTGGTAGAAGCCACCTGAAGACTACCGTAAGTGATAAGAAGCAAGGAAGGTGTGAGACTGACATAGAAACAAAACCAACAAACATTGTAATTGATCCCTAAGCAATCAAAGTCAGAAATATTCGACAGATTTCAGTTTGCCCGCTCCTGTGCCATACCTCAATATAAAAAAGCCTGAGAGCATGGAAAGCTCAGGCTGCCGATCTCACAATCATCAATGAGCTTATTTTCACTGACCATCGCCACGCCCTGATATTTCGGACGCCTTCCATCCGTGACAGAATTCCTGCAGCCATCAGCTGCGATTGGCCGTCAGAAGTGAGATATTTTCACAACCTAGATAACTCACATTGCCAAACGCGCTTGCTATGAGCATACCGCTGTAGAGAAGAGCCGAGCGAAAGGCCAGTTCCTGAATATATATTATCAGTATGCCACAAAGCAAATGGCTGTTATGAACTATGAACCTTCTTAGTGTACCACCGTGAAAGCAGATAGATGGCACCTGGGTAGAACGCTGCTTCAGGCATGCCGATGAAAAGGCGGCATATGAGTATTCCAGTGTAACTCGTTGTAATCTACATTCCTTCATCAGTTTTGTTTACGGTACAAAATGCTCATGACCAACCCCGGTGAGAGTACTGGACAAACCCCAAAAGACGACGCAACAGCCAATGTATAAAGATGGTCTAGGAATTATCTTGTAAGTCCCAGTTCACGGTAATGTAACCAGTATACTTCGTGAGGTAATTGAGAAGCTGACAGGTATCAGTTTTCAGCAAGACTTGATCAAGACAGATCGTCTCACCATATTCGATGGTACCTGGCATAGGCAATATGTTATATAAAGTATTGCAAGAACAGTGTCGTATTGAATGTCTAGAGATTGAATACCATCTATTCTATTTGAACTTTTTGATAGCAAAATACCTGAAATGTGCAAATCATCTTGCAAGCCCTTAAGTCTTGCTGCCGTGATGTTGGCACGCTATCGGTATAGTGTCAACGTTGCTGTAGATTCGATTATAGTAAATACTCACGTCAATGAAGTTCATGAGGTATATAAGCATAATGGTTGGTAACAACCGAGAGTCGAGCTTGCGTACGAGTCGATGCTCCAGGACCATTCTATCTATGGAAACAGTTGCTGAAGGTAAATATTGTTGTTCAACGGACGGGGCCATTTCTGTCTTGTAGAGCAAAGTTTGCAACAAGTGGGTGGTTGTGGACGCTTGAAAGCTTAATATACCGGACAGGATCCTAAACTTCTTTTACCCTGGCAGACTTCCTACCACATGACATCGATGGAAATTAACCTTTGATCGAGTCTTTGAATCCCGGGTAGCCTGAAAGCTTTAGATGATCCAGGCTGGATAGGTAATAGGTCCGTTACGCATGGCAGATTCAGTGCACAGGCTTCGGCCGCCTTACAAGACAAGTATACAGGCTTGAATTGGAACCTCGTATCCAAAGTCGTATCGATATACACTTCTACTTCCACAATAGCCCACGCCTTGTGCTTGTTTCGTCCTCCAGATAGTACGTACCTGTATCCAGTGTTCCCAGTTATTGGGTCCAAGGATAACCTATGGCATTGACCAAACTGCCTCTTTGGAGGTCACCGTCTTTGAGCCTCCTAAATAAACTCCGAGAAACGCATCCTGATGGAGCTTCGGAAAGGTAAATCGATCTTCCATTAAGCATCGTAAGGGGGTGGCGTGCACAGGGGCGATGACGGGAATCGCTCAGCGATTGACAAGAATGACTGTCTCACCAGAATGGATATTTACTCACCCCGGGACGCGTCATGTGATGTCACTGTTCATTGGTTTCCAAAATGCAATAGAATTTCTACATAGTCCAATCAATCATTAGCTTCAACAGAGGTAAAAGTTCATCTTGAATCAGAATACAAAGTATATAAGTGACAGTAGAACCTACTTTATAAATACATGGGATATCAATGTCAATACAAGGGAACATAATACAAAGTATGTTCGGAACGCGTCGTGAGTGCAGCGGCAGTGGGAAAGTACACGACATGTCCATCACAAAGGCGCGGCATGTCAGCAGCGTGGTCTCTGAACATGTGCGTGAGGTTTGATAGCACAGCACACATATTTGAGAGGTGGTGAGACGAGGATTATCCTTTTGGGGTTGGGACGCGTGGAGACATTATTATTGAGAGCTGGGCACAAGTGAGTGAGCATGTCGTAGAGGCGGGAGAGACACAGATGGACTTTGTCAGATGTCCGGGTCAATGTTTACTTTATGATTGTTTACGATCAGCCATTTGCACAAAATCCGGCCCGACTGGTCGAATGGGTCTTCCCAAGTCAGTCACATTACGTAGGTGATCAGATTAGATTGTGCTTCCACGGAAAATAGCCTGTGTGAATGTCGTAGGATACGATGTGACAGAATTGTGTGCAAGCGTGGATGTACGGAAATCTGTCCCAACGGCATGTGTTCTTATACTTAGCCTTTAAGACTATACACGCCACTTACCATTCTCAGGCATAATCCCACCAGGAACGGAAGTTGGTGAGAAATACTGTCTATGTATATGCGGGTGTGGAATCAGATCTTGAGAACAGGTCTGTAGTTTCGTGCTCGCCGGCGACAGACCCTCTCCGCAACAAAATTGTCGCACTGGAAGCTCGAATTCGCTCATTAGAAGATGCTTTGGCAAATGTTCAAGCAAGCACTCTCACACTGCAGGAACTGGGAGATTTTTCAGGAGGAAAAACCTATGTAGAAATATGTCAAATAATTTCTAATTAATTTTTCTCATGTATTACATAAAATTTATTTTGAGAAACAAAAAAGACAATTTCAATGCTTTTCCTTGAGGAAAACAATTTCTTTTTCTTTTGATTTTTCCTAAGATACAGATAGAAAAAATGAATAATGTTTCCAGTCTTTTTCTAGAGAAAAACATAATGTTTATCTTAATGTGTTCCTTTGTAAACACTTGTCATATTTCTTTCAAGTATTTCTCAGGTAAAATCCTTTGTTTTATTGGAAAAATTTAATGTCTTCCGAGTTTTATCAGAAAAATTTAATGTCTTCTAATTATTTCTGATAATTTACCTGAGAAATACTTGAAAGAAATATGACAAGTGTTTACAAAGGAACACATTAAGATAAACATTATGTTTTTCTCTAGAAAAAGACTGGAAACATTATTCATTTTTTCTATCTGTATCTTAGGAAAAATCAAAAGAAAAAGAAATTGTTTTCCTCAAGGAAATTGTTTAACTTTTTCTTTTTTATTTCTCAAAATAAATTTTATGTAATACATGAGAGAAACTAATTAGAAATTATTTGACATCTTTCTAATGGGTTTTTCTTCCCGAAAAATCTCCCAATCCCTGCAGTGCGATCGATGGCCCTGATACATTGCTGAACACCCAGACAATGGTTGATGAAGGAGCACTAGAAGGACCTGCTCAGACCCTTTGTCTGAAAACTCTGACCCATCTATCTCTTCATATCGATGGCAATGGTGCGGCTCTTTTCTTTGGGCCATCTGGTGGATCAAAGGTCTGTTCAAAAATGAAAATAAATAAAGGTGTCTTGCTGTCTGTATTCGTGATCCAGAGCTTGTTCCTTGTAAGTACATAGCATCCGGACATTTGTTTCAATCTTCAAGCTTGGAATGATTCGCAGTCAGTACATGAACTCGAGGAAAGTCTTATGTCAAAGATGAAACGACCCTTGGCAGGATTGGATGATGCTCATCTTTCTCAAGAAATGATATCTGCTATCGATCGTTCACCTTCGAGCCTCTCGGCATAATTTCTTGCAATATGCGACCAATGATAAATTGGCACACTGATTGATCTTGATCTCCAACCAATGATTATAGGCTCTCCCAATCGGCTATTGTGCTCCAGTCTGTTTTCAGAGGGCAGTTGTCACCGTGCAGCATTCATCAGTCCCTATGTTCCTTTTGTCAGGTCTTACACCTTATGAGCATCTATGATGGAAGGAAAAGTAATCTGGAATTATCGTATGCATCACTTGACTTTACAAGCCAAGTAGCGGTCAGACTATGTCTGCATACGGTAATCATGTTGTTATCATTGATAAATGACCGGTTTTCTTGGTAAATTGGGTTTTGTACAAGGCCCATCTTTAGATACCATCCACTTCTTCATTGATGATTCAGTAAACCCTACATTGTCGGGACTGTTGCGAAGAGGAGTTGACCTGAATCTTACTCAAACATCCAGCTCAAAGAATTCGAGTCCGCTTGTACGATATCTTGCGGTACGGCAGATACCAGTAACCGTGGCAGCCAAGGCAATGGTAAGTTACTGGTTCATTGTTAATCTCACATTATTCCTGCTCAAATTGCCACAGCTAACTCTACAATCAATGCTCGAGAAAACTTTTCAAGCGAGAGAGGATCGATATCGACAAAAAGATTCACGGTCAACGACTTCCACTTGATCGCACTCAGACGCATTACCAACTCCGCGGATGAAGCTGTCTCAGGTAGCGTGGTACTGGTGCGGGGGCTATCACGTAAACTACGAGTGCCATGGAATACCACACTCCTGCCACCCGCGGTGGAGTATGTGGAGAATGAGCAGGTCGGCTTTGCCTCATTTCCCGTCGCATGTCTGGCAATCCAAGCTCTCCTATCTTGAAGAGAGCCCGATTCAATCTAGTCAAGTGTCTTAACTGGACACTTTATCTCTAAGCATCTTCACGGAACGGGTATATGTACGACAACGTCGATTGAGAAGTCCATCAGAAAAAGTCACGTATAAGTAATCAAAATGAACCAACTCAGTGCATGATGCAGAATTAGAATCCAGAGAGTATAAGTTGCTACAGACTAAGTAGCTGCACTGGGAGTTGATGAAGTTTGGGGCTCGGCGGCAGCCGTCGTGGGCCCTGTTTTGCTATTCGGTATCTTCATAGCCTGGCCACCTATTGGTTGTTCCGTCGTCGCGGGTTTGTCATCTGCACTTGTACTGTCCCTCGTCTTCTCCATATCCCTCTTCACTTCCCTATCAAATGCATCTTCATCGAAGGAGTCTCCACAGCAGGAGTTACAACATCCTGCCTGCTTGTTTCCGTTACAACAGCCGTTTGAGCCCCACCCGGCTTTACAGAACATTTCAGTTAGTCAGACAAGGATGTCATGGGACGAGGAAACGTACTTGTTTGAGACCACGACTGGAGCGAAGCGGCACAGCAGATACCTAGAAAAGAATTTCATCCCGGTTGCATATCCTTAAGCTCTGAGTGGAGTTATGGAACTCACAGCAGAGTCCACAGCATATTTCGCCCGCATCGTCAGCCATTGGAATTGAAAGATGAAATCGCTAGGTAGTGCTAGGTAGTGCCAGCGTTACTATCGTGACGGGTAGTTGTTGTTGTGTACGACAAGGTCAAGGCTAACTTCGACAGCAGACAGCATTTATGGGAGCATCTGATTGACAATTTCAAATCATTCACTATAATAAAACCCTGCTACTGAGTAAAAGATTGGTCCACGAAAGCAACTCTTAGGGTTCTTAGATCCGAATCATTATGTATTTTATTTTAGCATTGTTATCGATACTTGGTAGCTTTACGTCCAAAGATAATGTGATGACGTATCGGCTAAGGGGTACGAACGAGCTGGACGGAAATAACAAAATGCATTACATAAACTCAAGTGCTCGGAGGCACAACTCTGAAAAAAAAAAAACCCAAACTATAATTCAGAGAGCAAATTTTCGCATGTTACACCCAAAACCTCCCGTGTCATTGTAATAGTTCCTAGATGCCATACAGGTGATACTGGATCATTATTGAGGTAGACCAATGTGATGGTGATGACCGTATACGGGAGAAATTGGAAATGTTATGATGCTTGGTTGGCTAGGAACTCGGGTTAGTGTCACAAGCACTGTAAAGGAGTAGTACCTACTATTGCAGATGGACCGAGGATGCTGGGGTATCCACCAAAACGTGCTCGATGACAAGGTCGGACGTAACAGCTCAGTAGACGTCCATATTTTTTGAAGGGTGCATCCGGTACTGATATAGCGTCGGCGTCTGCATCAGATCGAGCTGCCTAATAACTATTTGGCATATGTACCTGATGGCAACCTGCAACAATCGTGCAGATTATGGACCAAAAATACAGTGTTCGCCAAATTCCGGATATGGCATGCAGAAATTTGCAAAGCGGAATCTGGTGCACCCATTTGGCCTGATTCACGATACAATGATCGAGGTCCTGAATAACCATACCTGACGAAGATGACTCCGGCAATAATTCCAGCCTTCAAGAGTTGGTAAGAACAGTGATAGATAAGTCGTCGATTTTTGGATGTCGGACCCGCTATCGTTTGTCTGAACGCAAACTTGGGCTCCAACTTGGAGAACCCTCTCAAATCCGATAAAGCAAACTCCAAAGCTGCCATTTGTTGCTTAAGTTGAGTCGGAGAAACTTGACATAGATATAATGACAGACCTCTTCATTTACCACTGATCGTAGCAAAGTATAGCCTAATGCATCGCAGAACTCTTTACAAGCCTAGCTAATGGATTGGACAGGTCTTGTGATGACTCTTTCGACATAGTTGAAGGAGATAGTGGTATTCGACTTCGCACTGTGGATACAAAATTCCATTCGATCCAAGACGACTCAGAAATGTCAGAAGAAGAAGTATTTTTAACGCAGACCAAAGCGCGAATATTGGAATCGGACAGAGAAACCCAGAGAAAACGACCACATCGATCATACCCATGATGGATGGCTGACTCGAGAACAACTCGGCAAACGCCGCTTACATGCTTGGACAAAGTGACATCTTCAACCCGTTGTCTCGTACAAAATCCATCATATATATGGCAGCCCTTGGACAGATGCTTTCTTCAATCAAACCGTTCTTATTCTCGCTGTGAGAAAGCGATGGTTCTAAAGATTAATCACTTGCTGCAACTAGCTCTCCTTGCCATGTATGCAATGTATAACAGGATTGGGATGAATGGTCGAGCACTAGACTCCATATGTTCACCCCTGATCAGCAAGCATGTAGTACTCTTGCAGTTTGGCTTTGATTGACTGGCGACATTTGTCTCATCGAACTGAGGGATGCACGACAATGATGATCATATGATTGACTGTTCTCTTCTGGTGTCCCGACATTTGACTTGACTGGTCGAGTTTTGGGTACACCTCTCTCCCTTTCATGTGAGCGGACTATGTCCGGTCTACTCCTTACCATTGACGACGCAAGCCCGCTCATCACTTATCAGCCGCCTGATGCATGGGCACAGCACAACACCAGCACCGACCCCAATGCCGCAAGCAAGTAGGTGCATTTTAGTCTCTGTTTGGATCTCGAATTTAACGAGGATCTTCAAGGTCGTACAAAGAGACATTCATATCGACCCAACAACCGGGCGCAACAATGACTTTTACGTTTGAAGGAGTTGGCGTCACTGTCTTCGGCTCCACGGACGTTGATCATGGCAATTTCACTGTCAATCTTGATGGTCAGAATTTCTCCAAAGACGGAGCGGGCCCATTGGCGTACCAGTTCCCGCTCTTCATCGCGAATAACAACACCTTGTCTCCCGGTACACATACCCTTACTATTTCGACTCAAGGGAATTCAAGTTTTGTCATTGATTATGTGCGGAAAATTTCAATATCCGATTGTGCTTGAATTGACGTTGTTCAAAAGTTGACGTGGGTATCAAGTGTAAACGTTGGAAAATCAGGTTCTGTAGATAGCAGTGTGATCGATGATGCAGAGCCTGCCTTCAAAAAACGTCAAGGGGATTGGCTGAAGCCATCAGATGTGTCTCTTTTCTTCAACAGTACTGGCCAGTGAGTGATGTTGCGGGTCTGGTATCGGAGCTTATTGTTCTCTCTCAATCTCTCAGTTCAACGAAAGAGATAGGAGCAAGTATGATCTTCTCATTTACAGTAAGTATTTCATCACGAGAACGAGACTAGTCAATATATCTATTGAATATAGGGTGTGTTTGCGACCTCTGGGCAGTTATTTAACCAGGCTTGACAACTGTCCAGGTGATGCCGTAGCATTGTACGGTTCTGTAGGCCCAAACAATGGACCATATTCAATCCAGCTAGATGATGGGATGTCCAAATTTCTTTCGGCGGCTACAACAACCTACGTTCCACAGAGCTTGCTCTATTATGAAAGTAACATAGGGCCTGGAAATCATTCGCTTCTTATTATCAATCAGGCGAACGACTTGTTTGAACTTGATTATGCGACAGTCTATACCCTTCCCCGCCTTGCTAATTCAACGTCGACGTGAGTCATCCAGGTACTGGACGTTATTCCCTATTTTGAGTTTGCATACTGTAGTTCAGGTGCCACAAACAGCTCTGGGGCATCGCCAGATCATACGGCACATTCTAGGTAGATCGAAAATGCTTATGTATCGGTGCCCATGCTAACGACTGTTCAGCCTGCCCACTGGCGCCATCGTTGGTATCACTGTCTGCGTTGGCGCCACTGCTACTCTGGCATTATTGATATGCTTCTATGTAAGTAACTTCAAATCGCTAGAGCCTGTTTCATCATTTTTTTTCTAGTTTTATTTGAAGAGAATCAAGAAGAAATGGGCCCACCAGCAGGAACAGACAGCTATCAGATCTCCGTTCATGTCTGATGCTCTCAGTCCACTTTACGATTCGACTTTCGTCGAACCATTCCAACTTCAGAGGAATAGCAAGTCCACTATTGGTTCTCCGGAGTCTCCTGTAAAAAGTGAGATGTGGAAGAAACACGTATCTAATCCTGTCCCCAACATTCGAGCGCCAACTCCCACCCTACAATCGAGCAGGTCAACGCTGGTGGGAGAGGATGGGTCAAACGCTTCAGTGTCCCATATCACTCATGGTGCTCACAAGCATAAACGCAGGGTGAGCTTTTGTACTTGCTCATCACATTATCGTCTAACCTTGGATCCTTGAAGTATAAACAGACAGAAGGTGCAACCTATCTCGATCGTATTTTCCCACAAACTAGTACTCTGCAACCCGCTCGTAATCGGGCGGTGGTTATGCGACGTTACCCGATGCCTACTGAAAGGCCTACATCAAACGCACAGGATGCGATTCACCGTTATTATCGATCCCGTGTCTCTTCACAATCATCCCGGAAAGCAATGCCTACACAAGAGTCGGATTATGACGCTTCTTCCGAAACACAAAGCGTATATTCAACACGGCCTGAAACCCCTCCACCTTCCGAAATTTAATCCCACTGGTATTTCAAGAGTTCTGCTTACGTATCCTTTGGTCCGATGTGTGATTTGTCATTCATTGATTCTTTTCGTATGGAAACGTTACTTAGTATATTTTTGTTGAAACATGCGTCCGTTGGCGAGTTTTTGTAAACAAGCCTGAAGCCTTGTGTGGGAGGCGCCTCAGATGATATCATAGATTCGTTTCGGTTGGAATCGTGGCTGTGTTGATGTGGCTGTGTTGAATAATGATCTGTGTCCCAGCAGACGACGTTTTTGAACTCTTCATTTCGAACGCGTTGTGTGATTGCGAGTGTGGCCACTTATGAATCATCCTTTACCTTCTCTTCTTCTTCCGTTTACCTTTCAAGGAGAGAAGAGTGACCTCCTGGAACAGAGCTGTTCACGCGCTCGCCCGTCTGTAATCAGGTCCTGGGGTCATGTCTCGACTTACAAGCATTTAGGGCCCGAAGCAGGAGCTTCTGAAGGAGGTTGTGCAATGGGAACTCATGATGGCACTGTGTTTCTCTTCAGCCAAATTTGCAGAGCCCCACCAGCTGCGCAGCCATCGCATTTATCGCTGGAGTTTCGTTCGCCTTCGCGGTCACAGTCTTCTACCCCAGCATCACCCCCTCCGTTCCATCTAAGTCAAAGAGCTGGTGTTGTAGCCGGGGTAACAACTGAGCAAGTTGAAGCGCCAAAAAACTATGTCGATTTTGAAGAGGAACCTGAGAAATTAAAAGATATTTTGCAGGGCCGGCAGCCTAAAGAAGTAGTCAAGCCACCCGTTTACAGGCAACCACCAACTCTTTCAACCTCAAATCTGAAGCGGAATCTACCGAAATCTCTGCCTTCAGCGACAAATTCTGCCGCTTTCACTGCATCGTCATCCCATCCCTCGTCACCCCTGAACACGGGCCCTGAAAACCTAAATTTTCTTGATTTGTGGTGCCACGTAATTCTTCCACAAACAGGACTAGGACAAAGTGTGACAAGTGTACGCCCGATCGAGGACAACCAGTTCATTGTCGTTCTTCAAGAAACAGGGTCGGTTGTAATATTCATCCTCAGTGATACTATCTCTGATTTTTTTCATAGAAATCTGAGTGTTCTGTCTCTGAAAGACGGAAGTTGCGTGACTACTATTGACGCCTCGAGAGAGGCTTTGAATCCTCCAAGCGGCGTTGAAGATAAAGATACTCTTCAAGCTTTATGGCTTTGGAACCACCTCAAAGTGTATGAACTTCAAGAGGTGTGAATCGCATTCTCCCCGCTGCATCACTCCTCAACAAATGCTATCGCTAGACCACAATTCTAGTTACCGCGGCTACAATAAATCCGAATGCCCCCTCGTCACGTTCTTTGGAACCCGCCAACAGCGGTGGACAGGAGAAATCTCGTATCTCCATTTTCGAGCTTCATTCCCGTGAACTAGATATCGATCTTGAACTGATTGGACAGTGGCAATTTGACGGGCTATCTTATAGCGTTGGATTGCATCAAGAGGTGGATAGTTCGTCGCTTTGACCATCAATTTCGGACAAGTGCCTAACCCTCCAATTAGGATCATTGAAACTCTTTCAACTATCTGCAGAGGGCCACTTTTTAAGTAGACGTATACATCTCTTGCCTCGCACCGCGTCACAATCGGAAATACAACCTCCAGGGAAGGCTCTGTCCAATATCAACATACCAAACCCGCTCAAAGCTTTCAAAACACATTCCACGGAACACCTATCTTCAGCAACAGACACAGTGAGAAGACCAGCGAGGATTGCATGCGATGATGTATGTGATCTCGGAGGGCTTCTTCCAGATGAAACGATTCTGGGATTCCACGCGCGAGGCGCTCGAAGGAAAACCTTTGGTGTCGCATGGTCTGACCGGCATCTTACGGTTTGTCTGAGTTTTTGATTAAATGACAGATCTAGTGATACTTTTTTCAGGTCTTCGAGTACCAAAGTGGATCTCTTCACATGTCGTTTACGGATTCCAAGGTTTTGATTCAAGATGTCCAATGGACGACTGATTCATCATACACTGTTTTATTCGAGGTAAATCCTAATTCTAGGCCTGACTCTTCCTTCATCTAACAGATATAGGACCGCGTTGAATGTTACACACTCAGAGCCGTCGACGCTGATAATAACGAGGTTGACATGAATGATATTACCATTGAGAGGAGGACCATTGTCATGTCAGTCACCTTCATCCCTCGCTTCATTTACCCCTAAGTTCGAATTATAGACCTCAGCGGCTGCAAACCATCGCTATTGCTGGCCCTCACCATGCAATAGATATCACCTCTGCATCGCAGATTCTGGTCGCATCAAGTGGCGATCGAAGTCTCATTGTGTTTGATACGAGTTCGAAAGACCCCCCAAGGACGTCTTGGCAAGCACAGCCTTCCCAAGTTCGGACTAGTGGGATAGAAATCGCGTCATTGATGCCTCTGGAACTCGATTTAGTCGTGCAAGGATGCGGTTCGTACTCTGCTTTCAGTTGATCGTAACTTTCCTGATTCTTACCTTTCCAGCCGATGGTCGTCTTCGACGATCTTCCTTAATTCAAATGATTGCGGATTCCAGTAAATCCTCGAGCGAAGATTCTGGCCCAGCCTTGAATGGCTTCATCGCAAGCTTGTTTGTCGCGTTAAACGAGCGGACAAAGGAGAGATTCATCATTGGAGGAGCTGATGATGGTTCCGTTGGCTTTTGGACCTTGGAGTATGTTTCCGATATTTTTTCATCCAAGTTCTCTCACCATTGTATACATCAGCCATTATAAGCTGTGTGCACGTTGGACACTGTTCACGACAAGCTTATCTCATGTCATACAAATTGAAGATAGACAGAATTCTCCATTGAAGGGGTGTGTGCTATGTATTTCAGCGGATGGAACCATTGCTGTCATTGCCGTTGATGGACTTCAGTTGTACGTTCACTTCCCTCTTTTTATCTTTTTTTCTGAGACTACTTCCGACAGCTTGTTCTTAATCCCTGCGTCATGTGCGCCACTACTGAGAGTCTGTATTGGATCTAGCAATTTGCTTCTAGTATATGCGGATAATCGTGCTCGTTTGTGGGACGTGAAGACGCAGGAGTTTTGGCGATCAATGGCCGAGGAAAAAGTTGAGGAGATGTTGAAGCAGGGAGGGTGGACAGAGATGTGAGTCATAACTTGAGCTGGCCAGGTGACATGCTCAGCAAGTTTTATAGCGAACTGAATGCTAGAGCACCTGAGCAGAACACTTTTCTTAAGCCAATTCCGAACCTAATATTCCCCGACAGCTGTTAGTGCATCGTAAAGTCTTTTTCATCTCTTACCTGGTTCCTTCTTCGCAGCTTCAACACTACTACTGGACTTGGAACGTTTCACTTCAGCGTCTGTTGCAGTCGCCAAGTCGATAAGCACGAACCGGGATCAAACTCGAGCAATCCTCAGAACACTTGAGCGACTTCGCTCCGTACTATCGGTGTTGTTAACGCCTGGCCTGAACCGAGATATCGACGCACTATGTTCCGAAAAGCTTGGGGTATGTCCTGCACAGGCATCCGCCGGGTTTTCGAGGTATGAAAGGCCCTGGCAATTACGAAGACGAACCCGTTGAATGAATTTCTCCAGGAATGGAACAGTCACTCTATATCGAAGGACGGATCCCCGTGAGCTGTGGTGCTTGTCGAGTGATGTATCGGCTGCACGAGCGCTTTCGATAGGTGTCATGCTCAACGCTCTCAGTGTCTTTGAAGGTTAGTTGACAGTTTTCCCATCAAAATGCGCATTCATCGACGTTTCTGTAGAATTCATGGAAGGTGCTAATACTGTCATGATATTCTACGCAACTTCTTTGTCAGCAGCTGTCGGACCAAAATACCAACCCCCAAGCCTCGTGTACCTTGCTCGCCGCTGGTTTGATGGAACGAGTGTGTCTGTCCGTATTGTTTCTAGCGATCTTTGGTCTGATGCGCTGATTAGACGACGTTCGAAGGGCGACTCGCGTGCTATTTGATTACGCCATGGCTTGTATGTCAGACGAAGAGTCCAGTGAACTTACTGAGCGTTGGCAACACCAGTGTAGGTCTATGATCCTCCTTGTACTCCGTCAGTGTCTGACGCGACTACCAATAGTACCGTGTTTGCAGCCCACGGCCGAACGAGAATCGACTCAAGCTGCGCTCTCACTATTTTTATGCGGTTATTTAGCTGCAGAAAAGTACAGCTTGCTTTCCACAAGGTAAGATATGAACTCTCTTCTTCGACTATCATCTCAGTTGAGCGATTAAAAGCGCGCTCACGGATATCTCAAAATCAATTTCTCTTTACTTGCATAACGAGCAGTCCTTACTCAGAGTCCTTGCTGTTGACCTATGTTCGAGGGGATTTCATATATGGCAGCACTATATTGACGCCATGGATATTCTGCGAGCACTGTTCAGCTTGGCTACAAGTAGTCGCAAGGATTCTATCAACCTTGTTGGTCCGCAAGCGCGAATTGCTGTCCTACAGATTGCAACTAGTCACACTGCCCTGTTCATGACGACGTTGGGGCTTGATATTCTAACGCCTCCAACCTTGGAGCACCGTAAAGCCATCATGCAAGTTGTCGCGTTCCTCATCAAAAAGGTCGGTCCTCTCGATTAACAATTGAACACTCTTGGTAAAAATCTGTCTCCAGCGTCCCCTGGTTTTGCAGCCTAACATTCCCAAGCTAATGGAGGCTGTTGTCAGGTCATTAGACCCAAATGCGACAACTCATCGAGAAGCAGTGATAGATTCAGTGACGGAAGTCATAAGCTACGTTGTCATGACGTAAGGTTTGTAGTCCTCCCCTCCTACTTGTTAACATCACTCCCCTCCAGATTCCCGACTGTCGATTTCTACATGGGAACACAGCGTCTCGCCGTGGGTGGAACCGATGGAGCTGTTGTAATGTACGATCTCAAAACAGCGATTCGATTATATGTTCTCGAAGGACACAAAAAGGCGATATCAGCATGCAGTTTCTCGCCCGATGGACGAAGATTATTGACGTTATCTATAGAAGAGAGTGTCGCTTTGGTTTGGAAGGTTGGCTCCAGCTTCGTGAGCTTCTTTAACCCGGGAGCACCACCTCGACAAGGACGTGGTGATTCGCAGCCGTTTAAGACGATTAGCTTCAACGTAGGAGAAGCAGGTTTGTCTGACTTAGGCGCTGATCCTATCGTTTCTGATGAGCACTATAGCGAATATGACCGCCCAAGAGGCAATGGATTTGATACGAATTACTTGGTCCACTGATCGGAGCGTGAGAATTCAAATTCGAGACAGCATGCTTACATTCAGTACCTAAATCGGTATCGACGCGGATACGTAGGAATCTTCTCGTGTTTGACAATTTGAATGAATCTAACGACTTGGGCCACCTTCGCTGAGGCATTACATGAGGTGTTGTGCCACGAGTAAACTCGTACATATGTTGATTATGCACGAGGCTGATAAAGTAAATGCAATATCTCAATTCTATTAGAACATCGCGCCAAGAAGCGGGGCGATGGATAAACTTACCTCGACGCGGGTACTGGGGCACGAGCCTCGGCTGTCCCACGATCACATCTAAAATTGAACCACTATCATTTCACCGTACCTTTGTACAATGTCTGACGCATGTCGTTTTCAAGTTGTAGTCTCGTCCCGAAATTGCGTACTGTATACTCGTGGTGCACACGGTCATACAATAGCTAATCAGGAAGTAGACCAACTTGAGAGCACGACAGAATACCAGCACTTGCGCATGCACGTCCTTGCTGTTCCTCTGTATCCCACCTTATCTCCCGGTACTTGCCTCTGCGATAATTGTATCACTTGTTCCATATGGCCCAATCTTCGATGTTTTCTATTCGTGAGTAGCCGATGTCCAGTTTGAGGCTCTTGACCACAGGTCCTTGTGCAAGCTTTCACCGAAGCATATGGGCTGTATTCAACGCACTATTTCCTTTCTATTGCCGGAGCGAAAGTTCTTTTTTGCAGCCGTTTCGATATGATAAGCAGGCCTCAAAAACGCATGAGTTTTTTCATTTCCAACGGTATTGCCGGATTTTCCCAAGAGCTTCCAGGATTGTGATGCTGTTTTCTCGAACAAATCAACGTTTGATTTCGAAGCAGTCAAGGGTTTAAAGCTTGCATGGTCGAAATGCCATCACATTTGTGCCCCTTGGCCTATCAACAATGATTACCACAACTAGGCTTGCCTCATCTGTCGTCACTATAGCATGTCTTCTCCCTCCTCTAGTCTCTGCAGCTCCGTCTGCCTCTGACCCATGTGTCAAAGTCGCAGGAAAGACATTCGTGTCTCCAGCGGATGCTCTCGCGTGCTACAAGGCCTTCCCCTTTAACGAGACTTTAAGACAAAACGTCCTCACAACCGTCTCACGGGTCTTCGACTTTTTCACGTTTGAAGATTACTACTTGAACTCCCCACCGCCATTCCAAGAGTCGACTGTTGACATCCGGGCAACGATCGCAAAGTTAAATTCGACCCAATTCGCGGTGAGTGGTTTTTTCTTTCAGAGTTCAGGTGGAGTGGCGCGAGAGTTAATTATCTGAAAGACGGATTATGACTTCAGCAAAGCTCTTTACGATTTCACTACCCAAATGAATGACGGTCATACCCGTTCGTACATTACTCTTTCAATTGGTTTATTGACACTTTAATATCTTGCAGGTTGGTTCCCGAATTGCTATAATGCTTATCAGAATATCCTTCCCACACCTCCGATCACTGTTGAAGTCGACGGAGTTCAGGGCGTCTTCATAGCATTCGACGCAGTAGACTTCATCTCTCTCCTTGGCGCCGACTACACAGACTTCTTCGACAGCATCGGGTTTGACTGGAAGCGTCTTGCTGGGGCTAAGGTCCTGCAAATCAACGGTCAGGATCCCTACGCATTTGTGGACCATATCGCCAGTACCGTTTCCGGAAATTATTTGGACCATGGCGTTAGAGTCAACTCTGTATTCAGCAGTTATCGCATCTCCGGAACTGACTTTTCTCAACGACTGGGCGATCTTGCTGGGCCTATGGACGTAACTCAGACCTCACTAAACTTCAACCTGATTCCTGTCAATTCTACAGTGGCCGAAAATGTCACCGTTCCTTACCTAGCAAATTATCTTGGCCTATCTTTCGCCGACTCAGCCTCCTTGTGAGTGCTTGATAGTGTGAACAAGCATGGTGACTGTTTTCTAACCTCTCTTGATTAGCTGGGAAGCCAATTGTGCAGCGAATGCTGCTACCAATGGCGTTGATTTGAAGGCTTCACAAATGGAGGCAGTGGCAGTTACTCGCCGCCATGCCAAAGGGAATATCATTGACAAGTCAAATTCCAACGCGATCGGGCTCCCTCCTCAATTTATACCTTCTCTACCTTCCGTTGCAGGGAGCGAAGGAGTTATCAAGTCTTACATTCTTCCCGGTAATCAAACGGGTGTGGTGCGTTGCCAGAATTTGTTTAATCTTCAATAATGTATCAAAGCATGAACCAACAAAAGATGTTCGTTGGATCGTTCGATGGCGACTTTGATGGATTCCAGGCGGATGTTGTGAGCACCATCACTACGTTCCAGGACGCAGGAGTTACACAACTTCTTATTGACTTGACAAACAATGGAGGTCAGTTCCAACCAACATCGTTCCTGTAGTGTAGACTTAGAAGACCTTTAGGAGGATTCGTCTGCCTGGGCCAGTTCTTGCATCAATACCTGTCTGGTTCCAACTTCGGCTACCCGTATGTCTCCGCTCCCTATCGCATTCCTCCATTATCATGCTGAACACATCAATCAGTGGTTTCGTCTCAAGTATCCGTGCCAATACTCTTGCTCAGAAGATTGTTGCTGCGGACATCAAACTTGGTCTTAACGATGCTCTTTCCTTCTACACCGGCGATAATTGTAAGCCAAGCAGTCTTTGATGATTAGGAATCGAATGCCTCAGCATTATGACAGACGCTTTCTTGAATGGGACACACATGAGTGCTGGTTTTAACTATATCACCCCCTCGGCGCCCTTCACTGTCAATGGCCGTTCAGATCCTACATCTCAGAGATTCCATGTAAACATTATCCACAACTTGTGGTGCACATACTTACGACATCCACGCAGGATACCTGTGAACTGGGTTTCTCGCAAAAGGTTCCGGCCGACCCTCCTTTCGATCTAAGGTAACTTCTTTTCTGTACGACGCCATATCAGCCTGACTGGTGACTTTCTAGCAAAGTGGCTATCGGTGAGTTGATAATCCCGTATCGAGCCTGGATCGTAAAACTCATTGAACACAGTCAGCAACGGGGATTGCGCCTCTACCTGCGCAATGTTCAGTACTCTCATGAACGAGCGACATGGCACCAAGATTGCCGTTTTCGGTGGCAAGCCCGGTGAAGACGTGCAGTTTAAGGGTATGCATATATCTCGATCTTTACAGCTCACTTGAATCCGCGATCGTCCCAAGGAATGGCTGGCAATCAGGTCTTGGAGTGGGCAGACATCGATACAGAGATCAAAACCGCCGGCTTACAAAATGTGAGCGCCAACTTATGTTCTGCCACGACGACTTGTCCTCAGAGATATCGACCAGGACCCTCTGGCCCCTCCTGATCTGTGAGTGCGATCTCAAGAGAGACTGAGGTCCATGGTGTTGACCGACTATCTTCTGAAGGCTTGTATCAGGCAACTTCAGGTTCATTTCATTCCTTCCCAGACATTTGATGAAGGTTGATTTCTTTCGGCTAGGCATAACTGGAGGACAGGTCAGATGATTTTCTTTTCCCTGTCATTCATTTATAGAACTCGTTGGTACAGCTTGGAGTTTCTTCAATGAGAGCGCTCCCATCGGTACATGGAATACTTTGCTTTGACTTGAAAATATTCCCATTGAATGACTCCACAGCCTATGTTTCTGAGTTACCCTTATGTGCGTGATAATGTTGCCTGGCTACTGCATCAGTGGCGGTTGTTGATTATCATCGCATCGATAACAGTCAGGTTCCCGTATACCAAGGACACCTACAACAACCCATTGAACTTGTGGACGTTTGCGTACGTTGATAACACAATGAATCACATCCAAATGTTGCTAAACTATAGATCCAGTGTTTCGAAACTTTTCGAAGCTTGACCATTCGTCGTTCGCGTCTGCGCTTGAATCCTGATATATGTGTAACGGGATGTATATTTCGACGTATATTGTGTACTTGTGCACAGTCCCTAGGCGGCCACGAGGTTGATCTGTGTTGATTTTTGTCTTTGTCGTTTTCTTTGCCACACTGACGGGCTTTGGTACGGAGACGATCCTATGATGAAACAAAAGTTCCCGGGAATTTATCAAAGGCCCAATAAGCAAGACTGTGTGGTATGTTTCGAGATTGAGTGGAATTCGAGCTGTGCCAGACCACCCGCCTTCGAGCCTCATACATCATGATTGATAGGCTCGGATACTGATTTTGATAATCATTGCTAAGCGAGAACCTGTTCCTTGATGATGGACCAGTGCGATGACCTCGACAGTCGACCATGAGGCAAGTTGAGATGCAAACAAATGTCACGGCGATGAGGTGAAGTCGCTACAGGCATCCCTTCTTAACGGCCATGGGATCCTCCAACTTATACCTCCCAGTGCGGCTGGAAGAAGTGAAGCCGGTTCGACGCCAATTATCGCCCCAGTACGAGGTCCGCGACGAAACCAACCCATCTTCTTCTAGATCTACCTTTGGTAACGTTCAAGGCTCGTCTGTAAACGTCAAACAGCAGTCGAGCCTATCCAAAAGACTCAGATCCAAGATGTCTTTTACTTCGTCAAAACAAAAGGTCGTACGACCTCTTCCAGCCATCCCGCCATCATATACACCCCAGTCCCCAGCCGTTTCTCGTCCTTTTCGCCCTCTTCCATCACCCCCTTGCACTAGTCTACCTTGCGCTGTTCCACCCGGAATTTCGGATGCCGAATATGTTAACTCGTCAACGTCAGCGTTGAAGAGCATGTTAGATTCCCTTTCCGAGCAACCTCCACCTAGATCGGACGCCAGTGCTCTCCACTCATCATCAGAACTTAGAGAGGAGAATCAGCCATTACCAATTGCAAAACTTTCGAATGCTGATGATCGGCATCGCTCAGACCGGCATCATCTTCCGAAACTTCGTCCCAACCGCCTGCGTCTACAAATTGACGAACTGATCCTCGACGACTCTGATGTTTGGGGGACATCAGTGACCAGAACGCCTCCGGATAGCAAAATAATGGCATCGGAAGGTCAGCTTCGCGGACCGGCCTATGTCAAGGCCGCCATTTCAATGGAAAATCTCCTGGATATCATATCAGGGGAAGATGTAGAAGAAATCGAGGAGAAGGACGAAGGCAGAATGGTACGGATAGGGTGTTTTGAGACGCATCGGGATGTGGGTTTCCGTTTCAATGCGCGATTGAGTCGTCACTGGTTGCGCGAAAAACGGGGTCGTCGGTGGGAAGAGGAGGACTATCAATCTATTCTCAACACTCTGCGATCACTTTGATTCTGGACAAGACCCTATCAGTATTCATCGCATAGATAGTATGGTTTTTGCATTTTCTACAGGATCAGAGTTATGACTTAATAATTGAATGAGAATGAATGCAGAAATAGATTGAAATGTATCGTTGACACATCAAGCTTCTTTGCTCCTTCTTTCTGAATAATGAGAAGTATCGAATCTTAGCTCGGATCGAGATCGTTACGATTACAATGGTGTTAATTTGAATGGCCATTCAGCTTCGTTGAATGTGATCATGGAATGGAAGAAGAAGACCGAAGACAGAAAAGTTTTTATCCAAAAATAAGGCTCTCGCCAAACGGCCATCATAGCAGCAACTTGTTTCGATCAAGTGACCTCGGGGTAGACCGTTCGAATTTTTTCGGAGCAATATGGGCCCCGCGCGCTTCCAACTGCGCCATGCTGCTTACTCCACTGATCCACATACTTAGGGTTCCGAGGACAAGAAACTCGATTTCGGCTTTGTTTGTACCATAGGTGAACTCTTGGAAAGCGTGCGTGCGGAACCTCGGCCATCCTGATTCACTCGATGACGACACAAGCATAATCCTTTTGTTTATTAGACTTGTATTGATGAGTGCGCAAAGTGCACGGGCATCTGCATCTGGAATGAAGACTACTTCACAGTAAGTATGGAAGCAAGCGATAGACACGGACAGAGTGATTGATTGCCAACTTCAACACTAATCCCTTTGGAGCTATATCTATAAATATCTCTCGTCTATTCTCTTTAACTTCTCTTCTTAACCTACTCATATTATTGGATAATTCTATTTGTGAACCCCCGGAAGTTGTGAACCCCACCATATCCCAATGATAATTAGTTTGGCGTGACATAAATTAATAAATTTATTATCTTACCTGTCTGTTCACCCATGCGGTCTGAACGAACACAAGTAAGAAGTCTATCATAAACACAATTCTGCAATTGTAAGACATACAGGAACTAATTACACATCTTGAATAAGATTTGGGCAAGTTGCACGGTTGTGGCCAGTCCTATGGCAATTGCCACAACGACGCTCCAGAGTCTTCTTCTTTGCCTGACGGGACCTCAGGATGCTCCCCCCTCCTCCTCGAGGACGGCCTTCAGAAGGGCCCGTTAAACGTTGACTCCTTGGCCGGCCCTTTCGTTCCACAACTGGTGGCTCCTGAAGACATTCACGTCGGATCTCATCAACATGTTCCTCTCTGTCCGAAAAAAGTGAGCTCTGAACAGGAGAACATAGGCTTTGAAATAGATTACACATACCGAAGTTCATATAGTTTGTCGAGTAAGTTTTCCATCTGTTCCTGCGTTTGGATATGGTTTGTCAAGCTTCGCACGGCTGCCTGGGTCTCATGGTATACAGTTCGAGCAGACAGCGTGTCGGTTGCACGAGGCTGGGTCAGAGGAGATTCAAGCGGGTTCGATGTAGGTGCAGAGATGGTGTCAGCGAAATCGATCTCCTCCCGCACAGTCTGCTGCCGAGTTGCTTCGTTCTCCAATGATGTGGACAGAATCTCGCTGATATTGATTTTCGGATTCTGA
This sequence comes from Termitomyces sp. MG145, assembly GCA_003313055.1. Taxonomy (NCBI): domain Eukaryota; kingdom Fungi; phylum Basidiomycota; class Agaricomycetes; order Agaricales; family Lyophyllaceae; genus Termitomyces; species Termitomyces sp. MG145. The sequence goes on along the minus strand of QGOB01000354.1, from coordinate 49,476 downwards.
TACCAGCTGTAGGCCAATGATATCAATGACACACAATGGCTGGAAGCAGGATAGTGACACACCGTGCACGGACAAGACCAATGTGGAACTTCAACTTTGGCATCTTGAGGAGTACCTGGAAGTAGTGACGGCAAGGGATTCCCAAGTTCAATCCCATGCAACAATCACATGCATACCCAGCAGAGAACGCAGCAGTTGACTGTGGAGTGGCAAAATCCTCAAAGTTAGCCATGGAGGCGTCAAGAGACAGGATTCTTTGAACCACCTGGAAATTTGTACATTCATGCCGGGGCTTTATCTTGTACTGTAGACAGGTATGAAATTACTGCTGCTTGTCACTGAAGGCGGAAGGAAGAGGCTGCTCATTATTTCAGAGCGGAAAATATAGATGAGGGCGGAACATACAGGATATATTGCACCTCTCATGTTATTGTATGCGGCTGTAGTCATGGAGTGTACATTTCGGTGAGTAGTTGTAGCAAAACGACGAGCAACGTGGAAAGACTCAGGAGAACTGATATGATACAAACTTTCAAATGTGACTGATGTGACCTGAATGACAAACTAAACATTATTTTTCTCTTTTTGGTACTTATCGTTGGGATATGGTGGGGTTCACAACTTCCGGGGGGTTCACAAATAGAATTATCCCATATTATTCCCGTAAACGACAGAATCCGATGTACCCTTTGTTCTGGAGTATCAGAATTGGCATCGCTGTAAGTAACTTATGCGTAGGTCCGGCATTCAGCGGTCCAATCAGGACTTCAGACATACGTCATTTTGATACGCCCTTGTTGCTAATCATGGAGACTTGCCGAGCTGCATTACTTATATAATCTTAGACGCGTCTCACTCTTGAAGCTGTCGTCGCAAATGGAATAACCCAAGTTTCACTGCCTGAAAAAGATACTAGTCCACGTCTATGTAGAACAGACTTTTTTTTACCACGCAGCAGAAGAGGCTTTTCCAGACCAAATTTTGTGTTAAGTCTGCAAACGCATCAAGTCATCGGAGTCCTTTTAAACTTGAGGGTCAGGTGGGGAAATACCGTTCTCCTTATGAAGCGTACATATCCCAAGATGGTCACTAATCTATCCGAGGCCGAATAGAGACAGATATGACACGTAAGCTTGGCATCTTCGTTGCGAACGAAGCCCATCAGTAAAATGGAATGCTTCTCTGGTGCTGCCTCTTTACTCATACTCTCTTATTTTCCTCCGATCCTTACGCCACTATGGTTGTCAATCCTGTGGCAGAGAACGTCCTAGGGACTATGGGTTTGTGAATTCGGTTTTGAGCAATGGGAAAGTTGCGTCTGACTACTTATTGGTCAGGAACTATATGCTGGTCCGGCCAATTGGTACCACAAATATGGAAGAGTTGGCGTGAAAAGTCTACAACTGGGCTATCGTCATACCTCGTGTGCGTATTGATCATTGTACAGAATTCAAATCATACATTGATGTCATTGCAGTTTGCTATGGGGTCTTGCGGGGCTGCCCCTCGGAGTCTACGCTATCCTCCAGAATTTCGGTATATCCCTCATATTACAACCTCAGCTATTCAGCTTTTTGTGTTTGTTTTCTTGGGGCCAGGTTCTGAATCACTTTTTTGGATTGTTACAACCTGGCTCATCTGTCATTTTAGTGTTTTCATTATGGCAAGGGGAAAACAACTCTCACTGCAGTTTTGATTGCAGGAGGTGTGATGCTTGTCGTAGGGGGATTGGAAGCAGGGATAGTCTTCGCGGTTCGGTCTTCAATGAACCATCAAGCCATCGACTTCTTCGGTATTTTTGCATCGGTGATGCTTGCATGCGGTTTGCTCCCACAATATTATGAAATTATCAAGTACAAAGAGGTCATTGGGATATCCATCCCGTTCATTACGATCGATTGGCTCGGTGCTGTTTTTGCGTTTACCGCATTGCTGTTCAGACCGAAATTCGACGTAAAAGCTGCTGTTGCATATTCTCTTGTTGCTGTACGTTGTCGTTGCTTTAATTTTCCGCATAGTCATGTTGAATGGTAAATTCCAGGTGATGGACGGAGTCATAATTTTGGCTGCCATGATCCTTAATCCCCTTGCGCGAAGGCGAAGAAGGCGGCAAGGCGAGGATGTTTTCGACCTCTCCACAGTGACGATCCAGGCGAACTCTCAGGAGGCTTTACAAAAACAAGCTCCGGCCGTTGATATATCAGCGGCGTCGGACAAAATAGACTAGAGGATGAGTGTTTGGCATCAATTGGATCCGGTTGGCTTAGTGATGATGGATGATGATGACGACGATATTTTTGATTCAATTCAAGAGTACAGCTTGGGTGTTGTATTTATAGCTTTTGCAGTATTGTACTCCGGCCCGATCACTATCAAGTTATGCCGGTTATGCCTCGTAGCCCACTTCACCAAGTCCCTGCCGTATCTGCCGTTAACGTGCCATCCCGATCACTCAAACCCTTCAAGGGCCCAAGACTCCG
>QGOB01000354.1:31898-46951 GCA_003313055.1 Termitomyces sp. MG145 | reverse complement strand
CCACCCCCCCTTAACGTGGGGGTCCCAGTATCCAAATTCAAATACATCCTGTCTATGTTTCGAATGGTGAGTCTGGGGATTCGGTGTCATCGAGGGGAGTCTGGCTCCGATTTGTCTGCCGCTCCGGAGGATACCACAAGTGGACGGACTGTTTGAACTTTGCCTGTCTTCTCATCCCGCTTTCCGAGCCCTTAAAGTCGACGCATCAAATCTGACGTTCAGATCATTCCTTCGTGATCCTTGTGGGAATGTGCTTCAGCTGATATAAAGAATCATGTGTTCCATCTTGGGCTTTAGCACCCGAGTTTCATAGATGCCATTATGTACCTGGGACGATGAATACGGCAGTGAGGAAATAAGAGAACAATGTTGATTCGGGACTGTCAACAATTCAGAGTTGAATGCGAGAAAGAACATGCAAAAGGGATGAGATACAATCATCTCAACAATCAAGTCATAAAGACGTAACGTGGATCATTGTCCCACACCTCCGAGTTTGAGACGGCCAATTTTTCCCCAGGGGACATCGCCATCAGTACTTCTCTATTTCGCTTATTCTTCAACGAAAGTCGGGTACGCAAAGTAAACGCAGCACAAGATGACAGAAAGAGGCACCTGGAAGAGCTTGTCTTGAGCATGTATCACATAAGTAGATGGACTAAGACGGACGCGGCAGAGATAGCATGCCCCTTCCGGAATGAATCTTCGGGATCAAAGTAAACTTGTGGCGAGGCGCTTTCAGAATGTCAATGGTCTGAATAAGTTCACTGATATCAAGAGGAGACTAACATTGAGACACAATTGGAAATGGAAACGACAAACGCCGTTCCCACACCACGCTTTGAGGTCGGTGAGAACACATTCGCAGCCCAACTCCTTTGTGTACAAAGTGAGTCAGAGGAGCAGAAGCAGTACGGACATCTTACATGACTAGTGGGAAAAGACTGTAATTTCCACCCACAACCAGGAAGAGAGCAAAATAAGCGGCACCAACGCTTTTCTGGACGGCTGTAGCGAGGATGATGTATCCGATGAATGAGATAAAGCATGATAGCATAATGTGCCATCCTCTGTCTTTGGTGCGATCACTGTGCCAAGCCTGGAAGAAGACCATAAACCAGCCAACGACATAAGGAGCAACCGTAAGGCCTTGAGCATTGATAGACGAGAATCCAAGGTCTTTAATCAACTACATTTCTCAATATGGATCAACAATATACAAAGAATCAACTCAATACTTACTGTAGGTAGGAAATAAGAGATGGTGGCAACCCCGACATTGACTACGAAGGTGAATACTTCTACTAGTGAAAAGAAGTACTAGTTGACTCACAGCTCGCATATATCAGAGCAAACAGCCATGCATTAGGATCAGCAACAACCGCCTTGAAACCTTGCCAGCCTGTCATTCCCCCATGTGACTGTGGTTTGTGGTCTCGATTTAGGCGTGCTTGAGCGATGGCTCGTTGGCGAGGAGTGAGAAATCTCGCCATGAAAGGGAATGGGGGTAGAAAGAGCAGAATTGCTAATGCCATGATCAGAGTCGGTATTGCTTCAATCTTTCAACAAAAGTGAGAAAAATGATGATATCTTGGCACCCATGCGTTACCAAGAAAAGGAACTGCCATCTACAATGCTCATGAACGAGAGAGGATGAATTTTAAGGGGCGACTGACCCAGCGAGGACAGAAGTATGTGCTCTGACAAGCGCAAAGGCGATAAGACCCTGAAGAATGGAAATTCGAAAGTACCACAGATTATCATTGTCAGTTACTAACCCCAAATGCACCTGGCAGGGTCCCAGTCATGCCGAGGCTGGAATTTACACAGAATCATTTTTGAATCGATCTATTATCAGTCGAGCGAGAGGTCGATGTCGCACCTGATACGTATTGCGAGCTCATGCCTAAAGTATATTGATATCAATTGACAGCGATACATGCTTGGAAAACGCACTTCTTGTACCAGAACGACAGATAATAGATCACCCCGGCATAATATCCTGCCTCACCAATTCCCAATAGTACTCTATAATGAAAGACTGAACAAAGGTCGGTAGCTATCAGCGACAAGGATAATCACCTTAATGCAAGGAGACCTCCATATCCCTTTGCATACACAAAGGAGAGGGATGCTATACCCCACCCTGTGAGCGAAAGGAAGAAACTGTGTCTTCTGGTTATAATTCCCCCCATTGTAATGCAGTCCTGTCTTACAATCTGTTAGCCCCAATACGCCTTTGCAAGACTAAAAACCGTCAGAAAGCCCTCAAGGAGCAAAAGGCTAAGATCTACTATTGGCAGGTATTTCAAGAAGACCTAGCAAGAATTAGACCGAAAGCATGAAATACAAGTTCCTGCGAGTTAAAACTCACAGTATCCGACATAGAAGATGCTCAAGGCGAGAGTCCATTTGGCGTTGGTTGAAACTCCCTAGAAATTGATTTTTTAGAGGATTAGGGAAATAACAGGGGAGTGAGGATGTACATAATTGTCATTGAAAGCCTTGATAACATGTACATTGCCACTTCGATGTCAGATTGTCAATGGGAACGACGTATAAAACAAGAGAGCACACATGTTCGTTCGGTCTTGTTGATTATATCATATTTTATATGCATTTTTCAGTCGTCAGAGACATACCGAATTGGTTGACTGTAAGGGATACAAAAGATTCAATAGTATGCGATAATGCACAGAAATGGTCACCAACAAACAAAGCTACGAATCATTGTTGACGGAAGCATTACATAGGAAGCACGTTCTCACCTGAATATCACCAGTGGGAGTATGGTCATGTCAATCTTACGCTTCACTTGTCTCTTTCGAGAGGGGAATGAATCAGAAAAAACTCCAGCAAAATCTGATAAATATGCATTATGTACTGACCTCTTCCTCGTCGCTATATTCGACAGTTTCTGCATCATGATGCACGGCTTCTGCATGCGCAAGGTCCACGGGTGCAAAAAAGTTATTTCTTGTAGGCTTGAGTCGTAGCTGTGCCTGGTAGAAAGTGCCCTCTGCTCCGTTCTGCTCAAGGTCGGCTGTTGGAGTCATACCCGAAGCCATGGGAAGAATGAAAGGAGTAGTCAATTGGCGCACGAGCAACTGTTCTTCGGAGTCTGCAGTGCAGCGCGGCCCGAATCACTTGTAGGCCATCTGACCTATCTAACCCAATGGTACAGAAGTGTCAGAGTACTAATGAAGGAACCACGTGGCTGAGAATTCTTTGGCGTTGAGTGGTTGACATCAGAGTGAAATTTGAGTGGAAAATATCTCCAAACTCCGAGCCTTTGCAAAAGCTCCGATAAGTACTTGGAGGTTATGACTCGTTGGAATTCAGCCCTCGCGCAAAATGTCAAACGTGGCGTTACTAAGACCTCATTCCAGAAATATGCAGATCGGATTATGATATCGGGGTAAGTTCAGGTTCGGGAAGCAACTCCTAGGGAAGAAAGGCCATTTTCGCTAACTGATACATAAGTACAACAGCCAGACAATTTATTGATCAAACAGGTTGCAACAATTTTGGTATGAAAAAAGATATACAGACTGAAATCAGACATAGATCCTTAATGAAGTGTACACGGACGCATGAGAATTGTTACGTCCTCAAATTCCATTCTTGTTTCAAAGTTCGGTGATGTCTGACGACGAATATAAGCAGTACTAAAAAAAACCACTTTAGGCTGTGTACAATCTCAATCAATTCTCTGAAAAGCTTACGTTGCTGTCGGGGCCGCTGCCAGTCTCTTCTGGTTCGTCTCCATCATCATTGCCCGTGTACTTCTGGCAGATGGTATCGACATCGTCGACTTGCGTCGTCCTGATTTTAGCGGTACTAAAAGACGAGTCAGGCATAGTTTCCATTGAAACGGGAGGAAGTTGTGACTGACTCTCCGTAATTCCTGTAAGAGGATGTAAAGACTAGCTCGACACAGGAGGGCGAAACACTCACGTGTTAATGCCTACAAGCGCAGAACCATCGACAGCCCAGACATCATTGATTTCGACATGGCGCGCATACTGGGTACCACAGTTTCCACACTAGTAGGTTTGTACCAATCGGCTCAGGTTAAAGGAACGTGAATGAAAGGACGCACGCTGCGATAAAGCTTTCCAAAATCTTCCACGTAGAACTGAAATAACTTTAAAGCGAGCACACAAGGTGAAGAAGTCCATGACATACAGAGTTAATGATGACTGTTCCGCCTCCGTTGAACTGGACGACTTTAATTGAAACAGTAAGTTTTCAAGGAGGTATATCCAGGAGAAAAGGAAACGACCTTTGTCGTCGGCATGCTAAGAGTACCGAAACTTGCATGAATATAGAAACCTCCACAGGTCCCGCCATCACTCACCTTGGCCTAAACAGATGCAATATCATCAGTACATGAATAAAAAATGTGAGAGACTGGTAGGACGTACACCTCCGTAGTTGATGCGAGAAGTTCCACTCTTCTGTTTGAGGGTGATAGCATCCTCGCAGACGTCCTCAAAGTAGACATGATCCAAAGTGCAGGAGCCTGTTGCAAAGAACGTTGAGGAGAAATACCATTCTAACAGCGACAAATCCATACCAAGGCAATGAACCCCTTCAGCTTGGTTGGCGCCAATGACAACACGGCTCAAGGTTGCACCCTCTTGAAGGAGGAACACGGCGTCAGAGTCACCTCCCTCTGACTGGCCATTACATGCGCCGGAGCCACGGTCGTATCTGGTGTACGGCTGAGAAGGGGTAAAGGTCGTCCCGGCCGCAACATTGATGGGCGAGCTCAGGGAGCTCGTGGTGGGAGGAGTCGGGAAGACATTCGTTGCAGTGCGGCGTTGCAATGTCCCGATGCTGTTCGAAGGATCGATTTATGATGAGTCTACAGATGGACTTCAATCATTACTTACGGTTCGGCCAAAGCAAGGGTAGCAGCAAGGAGGATGAACGAGGAAAGCTGAGCGCGCACCATGATGTTGTTCACGGTGACGAAAGCCAGTTGACGCGTGCCCTTTTATCGCAAGTAAAGTGGGCTTGGCTCGACGACAAGAATCGGCCGAGTCTCGCACGGCTCGCCGGCCATTGAAGTCTTAAGGCATTCGAAAAATGGAAGAATGCTCAAGACAGTGTCACTCGACCACGGCAAGACGAGCGCGAGAGCAGATCACAACGATTCAGTATGTGAGATGGTCTTTGAAACAACTTAATCTTGTTACATGCCGTAAAGGGTCGAGCAGGGTAGCAAATTCGCGGAAGTGCGGAAGGAAATCGAGCTCCAATTCATGAAGATGTATCGCGTATTGTTATCCCAGATCTTTCCATTTCAGAAGTTTGCCCAGGAGGCGTCGAATAGCTTTCCTATGGTTTTGAAGGATCATCGGGTATGCAACATGAATAAATCGACGAAAGACACAAAGAAGCAATTGAGAAGAAGTGAAATCTGAAGATATCAATGAGAAAATGTAGACCAAATGAAACTGACTCACATTGCAACGATGGCGCGTCCATTCAGAAATGGTCCCCGGGATCAATATGAAATTGAAGAGCGACAAATTGAATACTAAGGTGAGAATTATCCAATTGTAAAATTTCACATTTGAAACAGGGACTATGGCTTGAATCGATGTAAAAGTAGTTGCTGCCCAGATCCTGGTTGCATGGATAACAATAACGCGCTGTAGGGTCTGAAACTCCATTGACACCACGGTTGTAATAAACACGATTTCGAGGACTATGCAAAGTCGGATGCTGCGGTGGATTTCAGCGAAGACCTTAGGTATTACACGGCTAATGATCCAGAAGGCAGAGTACCGGAGAACATTGTCCATAGCGGTGAAGATCATGATACTGACATAACCAGCTTGTGAAGCAGACCGAGACAGATCAACTATTGTCAAATCGCCAGAATGGCTCAAAAGTCCTCCATAGAAGAGAGCAGCGCACACTTGAAACACCGATTCTGTATGAACAACTCATTTCTGCATTCGGGCCATCAAATACTGCCGAGTGTTACCGTTAGACATCAAAGGATCTCGAAGTCTGATTTGAAGACAGTTGTTGGCTAATTTTTTGAGCATATGAATGGATGTACTATACATATGCGGCCGGGATACGGGTAAGTGCTTGAGTGCAGCGTGAAACTCAGAAATCGCTCTCTGTCAGTCTCAAACCGCGTGGCCCCAGTGCTTACTATAGCTAAGCATTGACAGGGCAGTTGGAGCCTCCATTTCAAAAACGAAGATGATCGTTCCCATCAAGGGAAGTAGAATTACATAAGACAAGCACACATTGTCATCTTACGCAGCCATTCTTCTTTGATCACCCTACAAGCCTATATGTGTAGAGGCCAACCAACGTTTTTATCACTCACTTTCGAAGGCTATCGCACCCCTTCACCTGTTCGTCAAGCTTCCTGAACTCCCACTTTCAATGTGGAGATGTGTCTTTGAGAGTGCCACCGTTGAAATATTAATTGCACAACAAAAGTATTACACAATGAATACACCCGGATAACAAATGTCTTGTCTATTCAGACTTCATTGTACGAGACGCCACGCAGCGCAGTGTGTCGCAGAATCCTAAACGGAAGTACTCTGAAGGGGGCCCCTTGACCGGTAACCACCATGTGGTACCGACAAAACTTACACAAACTATGCAGTCAGCTAACCCCTGGCCTGCTGCTTCCTAGCGGAAGCAACACCGAAAGGTGTTCAACATCGAAAGATGTAGTCAATGCCCCCCCCGGATAATCCGACATGCTCTAGCACGACCCCCAGAGCGCAAGCACTGGCAGAACCCTACCAGGTCTCCCAACGTGGTATGCACCGGTGCCACGTCAGAAAACACCCCTGTACCGTTGATGTCCCACACATACATTCATACCCGGACTCTAGCTTTCCGAACAACCTTTACAGGAGATGACTATAACATAGCAAATAGTTACCAGCCGGGTCGAGAGGAAACATTGTCGACTCCCAAGATATCTACCATTACCCCAGCTACATTTCCTAGCCTGCATCCAACGACTTCTGTAGCGAACCTTCATGCACGAGCTCCCCCTTTGGGCCGAATTAGATGAATTTTCTTGCACTAAGGCCGCATATTAAGTATGGTGCGCCAAATCACTCAGGGCCAACAAGCGAACTGATATTACTGCCATTAAATATGCCAACCACCCCCGAGTGCGCTCTCTCTCCCAACCTACATCCTCTCAACCAAAGTACTCTACCAATGTTCCAAAGCCAGTCCCCTGTCCACTCCACAGCCCCTCGGGACGCCATAGAGACCGAAAGCCCTAAAACCCCCGCACAAGAGGTCAATCCTGCGATTCCCATGAGAATGAATGACACCCTTCAAGGAACCAGCCCAGGTGAGCAAATCCAGGCCCAACAGCCGCCCATAATTGCCCCAGCACGGTATGACAGTACACAACTCTGCCGTTATAAAGGCACCTGACCACCAACATTACCAGTCCCGAGGGCATAAAAACGACTGAGCTAACTGAGGACGACTTCCCACCGCTCAAGACTCAGGACAAAGGAACTGAATCAGGAATATCGAAGGGCCAGACGGGGAAACTCAAGCTGGTATTCCGCAAAAACAAACTCAGGGTGCACGAGGTCTCGAAGCGCCCCCAACCTCCTAGTCCCATGAAAGGAAGAACCCCGAAGAGGCACACCTCAAAGGCGGTCCCACCACTCAACACCCCAGAACACCTCTCGGACACGAGAGTATCTGGATGTGAGGACTCTCCAACTCCCCCACCACGATCCCTTGGATTACAAGGCCCTCTGGGCCCCAACGCAGGGGAGTTTACCTCCCAACAGTCACAACGCAGCTTCACTTTCAGTAGCGGTTTCACTAGAAGGCCCAACCGTGAGTGCTCCAGTCCTACTTTGACGCATGCACTAAGCGTAGCCACAGCCTTAATGCAGGTGGATGGTGACCCAGCAGACCGGAGCACAACTATGATAGCTGACGCAGACTGGGACGAAATCCTTTCTGACCCACTCCCGAAGCGGTCCCACACCAACACCCATAACCTAACCAATGGGCTTACTGCAAACGTCGACGCCCCAAAACTGACGACCCCTCCCCCCACCACGATATTCCCCTGCAATGTGGATAATAGTTTCTTCACAGGCCCCAACGCAGAAACTCCAAGTGCAGTCAGCCCGAAAACGGAAAATGGTATCCACGTGGATGTCAAGACAGTCGGCGATATCACTACCAACTCCACCGGCCTCCAGAGGACGGCCACCCCCAATGGGGGCTGGCCCAAGATCCACTTACTGTCCAGCCCCATGGACAATGTCACCCCATCACAGATCGCCACCTGGAATAAAGTGACTACGGGAAAACTGTGGGCAAGGATATTTAAAGGCAAATACGAACACAATAGCCTCGCCACGGTGGATAAAACCAGAGCCCTTATCAGAGGCCTAGTCCAGATCGAGAGTGTAGTATCGCTAGGTGTCGCTTTTCCCATGCAGGAGTTACCAGATAGATCTGACCGCTTCCCATCGCCGTATCATATGCTAATATCCGGCCTAACCGGGACCCAAGCAGAATATCTCGCCAACCTAGAAGTGGTCTCCACTAAAGACATCACGGTCTTCTTTCTCCCATTTGAGGCCCGGCGCCCCTCGTTTGTCATGACAATCTATGGCCTAACTTTCAACGACTCCCCAGAAGAACATAACGCGGTGCGAGACTTAGTCAGAACCTGCATCAAGGAGTCCGAGGACATCCTGAAACACATCGTAGAATGTGCCCCACAATGGAAAGAACGAGTGGCATACGATATCTTAAACAATATCTCTGTCAAGTTCCTAGGAGTGAAGAGAAGCAACGCGAACGGTGGAGATTTTAGGGGCTGGAACATCTTCTTACATCACTCGTATCTCGCAAATGAAGACCATGTCAAACTTATCCAACTCATGAGGATGTGCACCTTCCCGTCGACCACTGCAGGCTTTGGCCGCCCCCTTCGCGGAAACGAAACACTACTGTGTGTCAACTGCAAATCAATCGACCACGATACTCAGAACTGCCCTTTCCCAAACCTTCCAGGATGGTTGGGATATAAACCTCCCCCTGCCCAATCTAACCAGTTCATGCGGAGCATGTACGGCGATGTAGCCACCTACTACGGAGAGGACTCAGCCAGTTTGAGAGGAAGGCCCAGAGGTCGGGGTGGAGCCAGCCGCGGTGGCAGGTATACCAACTACCGTGGCTTCAGAGGCCAGCGAAACTAGACCGATCACTTATCTACGTACGGAACCTGCTTAATATGGGTTTTTGTAGCAATGATAACCCATTAGTTTGAACTCCTGTGCGCTACCATGTCCTGCTAGTGGGTTTGGCAGTCATGGATGATTAAAATTTGAGGTGAACGACTGAAATATATTGGCCATACGTGGTACATGTAGGTCACTAACCTAAGTCGCAAGACAACAACGGCAGTCTATAACAAATAGAGGAAGGTGTCGTGCAGCAGCCCTGCTTAAGCCTAGAGGTCCAAGTAAGCTCATCCCACTAAGCTGCTAGAGCCCTCAAAGCAACGTCCCCCCTGAGCACTTGGGAAATGTGCTCACCCCGAGATAGCATGGTTGGCTACTCGGTAAGTCTTAGCAACCACAACAAGATCAACAAATAATACTTACGGTTTGACATCACCCGGCTCTGGTTCGCGCATCTCTATGACTGGAGGACCAAGTGAGCCCACCACCGCTCTGGCCCATACCACCAGTCATAGGGATTATGGAGGTGGCTCCCTAATTTTGCCCATGACTCAGTTTGATGGCTCACCTATCAATGACCAAGTAACAACACATGGCCTTCCTGCACAGACATCAACCCTCAACAACATGTTGAGTCTCATGGACTGTGAAGAGGAAAACAGAGACCGAAACACCCAACTAGATGTGGATGAGACAGTTAGCCCCCCTATTCCACCCCTTGAGGACGGTCATGACACAAATGAGACAGAAAATGTATGCACTTTAGGTCCTAGTCATATAAGACCCACCGCTATGCCTAATAGAAGATCATCTAAGAACACCAAAGCTACTATTAAAGTCGCTACCCTCAACATGCGAGGTTACCGATCAACAGGTTCACCCAGTTCGGATACCAAATGGAATCACATAAATCAACTAATGAGGGATAAGAAAATTGGCATATTACTGCTTCAGGAAACACACCTAAGCATCGATCGACAAAGCAACATTGAGAACCTATTTAGCAAAAGGTTGAAAATCATGTCCTCAGCGGACCCTGATAACCCAACAGGCAAAGGTGGTGTAGCTATTGTCCTGAACAGAAATCTCATTAATGTTCAAGGAGCTACGATGAAAGTAATAATTCCCGGAAGAGCAATCCTTGTTAGCACAAACTGGCACAAAGAAGAGACAATTAATATACTTACGGTCTATGCTCCAAATGTCACTGACCACACAGGCCTTGAGAACGAGAATTTCTGGAAGGATCTGAACTGCTATTTTATTGACAACCCAAGGGCTCGTGTGGATATCATGGCTGGTGATCTCAATGTAGTAGAAGACACAATTGACAGAATGCCACCATGGCCTGACCCTACGGGAGCGGTTGAGGCCCTAGATGCACTCAAACAAACACTTTACCTAAATGATGCCTGGAGAAATGTTTTCCCCACAAGAAGAGAATTTTCATTCATACAAGATGCTACACTATCTATGTCTAGAATAGATAGAATTTATATGACTGATGGCTTGTCAGTCTCAGCCAGAGAATGGGACATTACACCCACCGGCATTCCAGGAACCGATCACCACATCACTTCGGTAAAAGTAGCCCATGCCGATGCACCACTAGTAGGTAAGGGGAGGTGGACACTTAAAAGTCACATCATGAAAGATGAAAAATTCAGAAATTTTACTATTAAAACAGGTGCCATGGCTCTAAAAGAGATAGATAGCCTTGGCCCTAGACGCACGCATGAGCACAACCTACAAACAATCTACCAGAAATGGAAGAATGGAGTCCTAAAAATGGCAGTTGAGCGAGATAAGACCATCACTCCCAAATACCTCACGACAAAGAAGTCCCTAACAACTGAGAAAGAAAGTATCTTGTCGAGGTGGGACCAGGATGAGGAGGAGACAAGGAATGCTCTATACCGTATAACAAAGTCGCTGGACATGCTGGAAAAGAAAAACCATATGCAGACTAGAGACCGCATTGCTATTAAGAACCGTTTAGAAGGAGAGACCATGTGCAAGTTCTGGACAAGATCGAACAAGTCAGCCAAACCAAGAGATACCATCTTTGCCTTTAAAAAATCTAACCCTCACCCAACTGAACCGGCGTATGAGACTAACTCTGCCAGAATGGCAGACCTTGCAAAGGATTACCATAATAAACTCCAGTTCCAGTATCGTGATGTACCAGATGCTGAAAGAGAGGAAAAGGTAACAAAAGTCCTGAATAATGTAAAAACGTGCACCACTGCTTCCCAGAAAGCTGCCTTGGACAATATCATACAGACAAAAGAGCTGCTTAATGCTTTGAAGGACTCAAACAACAGCTCTGCACCGGGGTTAGATGGATTACCCTATGACTTCTGGAAATCCTTCAATGGACAATACATCAATGACTCTAATCGGAACAAAAATGGTGGAGCTCCAAGGACAACCTGCAACATAATGGAGCTTCTGAAAGCAAACTGTGAGGACATCCAACTTAATGGCATAACTGACACATCCTCTTTTGCAGATGGGTGGATGTGTCCTTTGTACAAGAAAAATGAACGGACTGATATAGCAAACTATAGACCCATAACTTGCCTTAATACGGACTACAAGATTTTCACAAAAGCACTGTCCACACGTTTGGCACTAGTAATAAGTGATCTAGTACACCCCAGCCAAGCTGGCTTCATTCCTGGCCGCAGCATTACTGAACAAACAAAATTGATCCGCATGATGATACACTATGCAGAAGCAAAAGAACAAAATGGATTAATTGTTGCGCTAGACCAAGAGAAGGCATACGATAAAATAGACCATGATTACTTGTGGTGTACACTAAGAAAATTTGGTATCCCTGAGACTTTTATCAATACGATCAAGGCCCTATATAGGAGAGCGGAAACCCGCATAATGATTAATGGAGTACTAAGCTCACCCTGGTTAATCATTAGAGGGGTAAGGCAAGGGGACCCACTGTCTTGTCTACTCTTTGACCTTGCAATTGAACCTCTGGCGGCATCTCTAAGGGAATCAAATCTAAAAGGGTACTCAATCCCAGGACAAGATGAAAAACTTATTGCTAACCTTTTTGCTGATGATACTACAATTTTCCTATCCCAAGATGATGATCTCAATGACCTAAACCCCATCCTTGATGACTGGTGCATTGCTGCGGGGGCCAACTTCAATTCCACCAAGACCGAAATCATCCCCATTGGCACTCAGGATTTCCGTCTGGGAGTGATAAGAGATAGAAGAACGAGGCCAGGGGGCACACTAATCCCAGAAAGCATTCATATTGTTGAAGAGGGATCCGCTATACGCATCTTAGGTGCCTGGTTTGGGAATAGAGCGGACCAGAGCGCACCATGGGCAAATATCCTTGAAAAGATTGACAAGAGCCTAGATTCTTGGGAAATGAGCCACCCAACAATGGAAGGTAGACGCTTAATAGCTCAAATGGTCATTGCTGGAATGTCACAATACCTTGCTCAAGTCCAGGGCATCCCCACCCACATCGAGAAAGCACTGTCAAGGAGGGCAATCAAATTCATGTGGGCAGGTGGGAGCCCGCTGATAAACGAGCCTACAATGTTCAAATCCCTAGAGAGTGGTGGTAGAGCACTGGTAGATATTGAGTCCAGAAATAAAGCAATTGATGTGATGTGGCTAAAGTCTTACCTTAATTTTGGCCCAAACCGCCCGGCATGGGCATACATCGCAGATGAACTAATTACCCTCAACACACCTAAAACTAACTCGAATGTTGATGATAGAGTAAAAATTAATCCGTTTCTACAGTCCTGGAAAACAAAAACGGCCTCTCGTAGTGAAATATGCCAGGACATTACAAAGCTTTTCAAGACAGCAAAGGAGTTCAATGTGCGTCCAGAAGGCCTAGCCTTTGACAGATCTATTTTAAGAAACATTCCGATATGGTACCATTTTGCCGCATCCTCACGTATTAGAAGAATGAACTGCGGCAGGATAGCAGAATGCCTGAGGTCTAATCACAGGGTACTCAGTGTGGGGGATGCAGAGGACTTGGCCAATAAGCTGCAATCAAATGAACATATAAAATCAGACGAATGTGAATGTCAGGAGTGTATGCAATTGGAGGACACAAAAGGGTGTATGCACCCACACTCATGCGTAGCTAGAGCTGCAGATATGCTGAACACTCTCCCGGATAAATGGGATCCAAGATCCACCCAGCCTGACGATTGGATAGTACCAGCAAACCCTGACCCACTAGCAGGAGAAGATAACCCAAGAACCTGTTTTGACGCTCGGCTTACAACTAAGGGGACAATGGCCAACATTTTCCGAATCTTCACAGCTGGCCAAGTGTGCAATCACTTACACTTACCAGACCACGCCAACAATAAGTCTGACGTGCTGGATGCTTTCATTGGAGGAGCCAGAAAACCTCAGCCAGGGGACCAGGTTAACAGTATCATTAGTGCTGGTGTCGCTTTCAACAATAGAAGGGATATGGATACTGGTGAATATTGGCTGAGTTTAGAATGTGACCCAGGAGGAGACGAGCATCTCCTGGCAATACTAATCACATCCATGAGAATCGGACTAAAAACCCCGCTTACAATCAATACTAGATCCAAAGAAGTGCTGGATGCGTTAACCACCAACTTACGCAAAAGCGAAGACAAAGGTTTCCTAGGCTCCCAAAATGTAGGCTTGCTCAGAACAGTGGTAGGGAGACTCAGGATGCACACGGCACCGGTCTCCTTCAATGACCTCAAGGACACCGCCTTTATGGAAATAGAGATTAGACCAATTATGTTGGCGGAAAAGGCTCTGGAAAAACCAAGGCCATTTGTCCTGCCACCAGTTCCCCCTCAGCTGCACCTCACCGGTGCAAAACTCACAGCGATGACACAAGCAATAGCATATAAGCACATAAGGAATATGGTCAGTGCATCTACTCGACCACGCACTGCCATCATGACAAATAGCATCCTGGAATATGTTAAACAGAAGAATGGAAGTAAGCCGAAAGTGAGCAAACTTTGGGCTGGCCTAAGAAATAAGGATTTCTCGAAACCTATGAGAATTTTTCTATGGAAATGCACCCACGATGCCTATAAAGTTGGGTCATACTGGAATAGACCTTCAATGAAGCCAGAATTGAGGTCTCGAGCAAGCTGCTTTCATGACGGGCAAGAAGAATCCCTAGGCCATATTCTGACTGAGTGCGAGTGCCCAGGTCAGGAGATAGTATGGGGTCTGGCATGTGCCATGTGGAAAAGGAAGACGGGCGTTGAACTACCAAAACAGAATATTAGCTCTATTCTAGGTAGTACAATAGTAATCATGTACGACGAATCAGGTCACCCCTCTCAGGGCCTCTCCCGTCTTTGTAAAATACTCTTATCCGAGGCTGCGCACCTGATCTGGTCTATCAGGTGCGAGAGGGTAATCCAGAACAATAATGAACCTCACACTGAGGTAGAGATTGTAAACAGATGGAATAAGTTGATATCTAGGAGGGCCGAACTGGATCTCAAAATGACCGACAAGAAACTAGGCAAGAAAGCCCTCCAAGTCTCCCTGGTCATGAACACATGGGTAGATACGGGTATCATAGACTTTTCGAAGATTATCAATCCACAGGCTAGGAATAATAGCGGGGTTTTAGTGGGTAGTGGGCCCGAGAACAGAGCCGGAGTAGGCTAAAATAAGGGGAGGGCCTGTAGCCCCACACTCGTGCGTAAATGCATTTCCTCGCGGAGACGACTTCTGCTGCCTCGGTAACGTGAACCTGGTTTAAATTCCTGGTATGCAGCTGCGGGCGGAGGGGCAACGCCCAGGGCG
>QGOB01000354.1:0-31882 GCA_003313055.1 Termitomyces sp. MG145 | reverse complement strand
AAAAAAAAAAAAAAAAAAAAAAAAAAAAAATAGAATTACATAAGACCACTTGAATCTCGTTGAAATGACTACATCGCTGGCTACTGCCCTTGAGCGGCTCGCAGCCTATCGTACTAACAACACCCGTGCCTCACAAGAGACGTTCGAATATGGCTGTCTTGTCCTCAAGTCAGGATCAAAGACAAAGTTCGGCGATGATGGTATAGTACTTATCCAAAGCTCAGTCTAACCACGTCACTCAACCACAGACTACAGCTTGGGCATTTCTGGAACAGCTTGCACTTGCATCCATTGACGTGGGGCGATTAGACATTGCAGATGTAGGTATGAAACCCTCTGTATTAATGCGAGTAAGGGATTGACCATTTGGCCCCCCCTAGGAATGCATAAGACAACTTGCTGACAAGTTTCCGAAATCACCACGCGTGGACGTGCTTACTGGTATACGGATGGAGGCTAGTAGTGTCTCGACGGATGTAGTTCTACAATACTATGATCAATTGCTCAATGCGGATCCTACAAATGCAGTATGTATCGCCTTGGTTCTCAGTCCAACGGAATTCTGATATGTCTGGTCTAGGCAGTATGGAAACGTCGTATATCTGTGCTGCGGCGGACGGGTAAGATGGAGACCGCAGTGGAGGAGCTCTCGAGGTTCCTCGATACCTTTTATTCAGATACCGAGGGATGGCTTGAGCTTGCGGACATTTACACTTCATGCAACCAGTACGTCTGTCGCAGCTGCTATTTACCGATTTTTTGATACATCATTTCACAGATACACGCACGCGCTGCAGGCTCTGTCACACGCGCTTATTCTCGCGCCGCAGAACCCCTTCACTGCGCTCCAGTTTGCAGAGACAGCTTACACGGCGTCTGACGTTCCTCTCGCGCTGAAAATGTTCCTCGTTGTCGTCGACATGTGCGAGCACGATTTACCCGCAGACGAGCCGCCCAAGGGCATTCGTATTCGCGCATGGCTCGGCATAAAACTCGTACGTGGCCTACTTTGTCATCGGAAAAGTCTATTGACTTTATTTTTGTAGTGCTCACGCCAGCTTGTGACAGCCTCGAACAATGTTCAATCACCATCTGGAACGCCAGTGCCACCACCCAAAAAGCTGAAGCTCATCGAGGAATTGGCAACGGAACGAGTGCTTGCGGCGTACAAAGGACAGGAGCCAGGAGCCCGATATGTGTCGGCATGGTTGGCTCCACGTTGACCATGGCTTAACGATTAAACCGATGTACCCTGGCTCGACCACTGCCTGATTGTCTTTTTGCGTCGAGTTTGGATCATCATTTTTCGCTATTTATCAGGAACGTAGTTCTTCCTTAGGCAACTTTAGGTAGCTTTCTCGTCAAGAGGTATCCGAAGAGACTTGTACAATGCTAATATATCTGGCGAGACCTATGCATAGTCATTACCTGGAGTCGTGATCAGTGACCTGGTTTTATCTCTCTAATCTTTGATACTTATTAAGGTTGAGCTGCGGTCGACCAAGAAACCTGTCCGGGCATCTACGTTACTATGTGATATCTACCTATGCCACACTAAGGCAGTTATGGTCGTATTGGTTGGAATACGCCACGATTGTCTATCTCTTAACCTGTAGGACTATTATTTGAGCCGGGTCAAGCTCCCATTTGAGATCTAGATCTACAAAGGGGGTTATGATGTCAAGATCAACAGACACTAGTGTATGGGCATGCATTGACTATACCAGATCGTGGACTGAAGGGAACAGTCCACAGGACAATGTTCTCGTCAGAGAAATTATATATAATCATCGGAACATTGAGAACAGGAACATGTATCGCTCTTCCAGAATCCTCTTACTAGATCCCAATTCCTGTTACTTGTAGAGAAGTCAAGTTCGGCAGAACATTCGCCGCATCTTGACGACAAGGAGACATATTGGGGCAAGGTCTTACCTGCATTGCGAACGTTCTATGGTGAGAATCCGATGAAGGAGAGTGATCGATATGATTGTGTATTTGACGGATGATGGTCTTGAGTGTCCATGAAGGCCACAAATGGCGCTCAAGATTCCCAGAAAGCAGACCAGACAGATTGAATTCAGAACAGTTATGGGCAACCGCTTCCTAAGATCGACATTGTTTTACTACAAGGAACGGTTCCGAGCATGCCGAGTCCTATTCTAGTAATGAATGGCATAAAGAAGAAAGGTTGAGGCTGAAATCTGTTGGCCGTACATAGAAAAGAGAAACACGTGTCACTGTTGAATATCCTGGAGAATGACCTTGTGAGATTGTCAGGAGGAACAGTAGACATTGTGTGCGGAAGTCAAAGGCTGTATTCATCGGTCCATCCGCATTCTCGCGAGCCTTTGCTTCTTATGGCGAGATCCATCAGCCTGTATAGGCAGAGCATATCACGTCTTGAGATACAAACCTGTTCTTGGCCTGTTCAGGTTGTGATCTCGAGTGATTGCGACCACGTGCAAGTGAATAATTATTATGGCCTCTATCGTTCACTCCCACCACTATAAAGCACCCCGCAACGACGACGGCGTTCCTTCGTTCCTTGTCCCCTCTTTTTTATCCGTACACTACAAGGGTAATGCGGAATCCTATCCACCGAGTTTCCCGTATGCTGCTAGGCAAAGCAAAGCCAGCTGAAACGACAATGACGGTACCTCAGCCAGATGCCTCAGCTTTTGCTGAATTCCTCTCCGCTTCCAAGGAAAAGTACCTTCAGGACATACGTTCGACTCCATCTAAAGGTGGTGATTGGACTGTTGTAATGGGTAACGAGGCAGGAGGTATGTCGTGAAATTGGTGGTCTGGTTTCATACTGCTCACGCGCCACAGACCTTGACTCTGTCGCTTCGTCTATTGCCTATGCTTGGCTCCTGTCAGAGGTGCACAACAAGCCCAGTATCCCGTTGCTACAGCTGGAGCGCGATGACCTCGATCTGCGTGCTGAGAACACGTATGCATTATCACTTGCTGGAATCAAGCAGCCCAAAGAGCAGCTTCTTTTCCTGACAGATCTTGCACCCTTTTCCTTGACTGTACCCACGACGGCTTTCCCCTCCCACACATTTGCTTTAGTTGATCATAATACCCTTGCCTCGGCTTATACCTTCCAGAACCCTTTGGCAACTGTCACAGCCGTCCTCGACCACCACACTGACGAGGGGAATCATCTCAATGCCTCTCCACGCGTAATTATCACCTGCGGTTCGTGTGCCTCCCACGTGAGCGCTCTTTTCACCTCAGAGATCCCCGCTCCCCTCGCGACTCTTCTCCTCACCGCAATTCTGATCGACACCAACGGTCTTAAACCTGGCGGCAAAGCCGTCGAACTAGATTATTCAGCAGCAAGTTTCCTTTTACCCCGTAGCAATCTTGCGTTCCCACTCTCGCCCGCGTCTATCGACTCCAGCCATACCGATGCCTCCACGCAATCAGAGACCCTGTACAACACGAGTGTCATCAAGTATCTTACACACGAATTGAAGGCGCTGAAGGAAAGCGTCGACCACCTCGGCGCGCGGGACCTCCTTAGGCGCGACTATAAGGAGTATGTGCTCGACGTCCCAGGCGCCGGATCTATCCGTGCCGGGCTCGCGTCTGTGCCTGTGCGTCTTCGGGATTGGGAATTGCAAGATGCGGCGTGTGCCTGGATGGAAGAACGTGAGATACAGGTGTTAGGGGTGTTGACGTCGTTCCATGGTGGGAAAAAAGGAAAGGGGAAGTCTAAGCGTGAGATGGCGTGGGTGGTATATGATGGGAGAAAGAAGGATAAGGAGGATTGGGTGCCTCTTGATGCTGAGGCACTTGCGGAGAAGTTGTTTGAGGGTTTGGAAAGGAGTGAGGAGCTCCAGGCTAAGCTGAAGAAGAAGAAGTATGATATGGAGAAGGGTGGGAAGCTGCCCGGTGGTGCACGATCGCGCACTTATGATCAAAATGCGAATGCTAATCGAAAAGTCACGGCACCGGTCATGAAGAGCATTTTGGAGGCACCCTAGTGGAAAGCAGATGGGCAAATCTGGCGTTGCCGTGGGACTTTGGGCTGGCTCGTTGTTTTAGGTGTCCTTTCGAGGGGTTGTTTAGGGTATTCATCTGAGATGATCTACATGTTCTACTTTACGCTAATCTAATGTTTTTTGTTGGGGGGACCATACTGCCAGCGCGATTAATCATCATGATCATCAATGTGATGAAGGTACGCCTCAGGTAGATTATTCAATTGAACGATGCGCGGAAGTAATTCAGTTTCAAGTAATCTGTAGCGAGTGCATACTCTCAGCGGCTGCGGAGGAGGAATTGGCCAAGCGATCGCTCTAGTGAATCGACCGTCGGGCTGGATTAGATCTTTAGATCTTTCAGTAACGCCGGGAATGAAAGAGACACCCAGATTGTGATGTCACATCATGGAGTACGAGTCGGCTGCTTGCATGCCAACCAACCAATCATCCAACCATCATGCATCATGAGCCTTACAATCACTTCTCACCTAGTTCTCACCTAGTTCTCCCAATTTCTTCTATCTAGCGCTTCACTTTATGCACATCCACGCCACATCTAATCATTCTTATCATCTCAGGAGCATCTGTCAAGGCCTCTGTTTCACTACTTTGGGCAGTGACCCTCTCATCGGATCTTCATGTCCTTACCTCATAGACAAGGCGCGCGCATAGCGCTCAATAACCATCTTTGATGTTCTTTTGCGTCCTCCATTCCAGGAGCATCTTCTAAAGTCTCCGTTTCACTGTTGTGGGCAGTGACCCTCTCATTGGATTTTCATGTCCTTACCTCATAGACAAGGCGCGCGCATAGCACTTAATAACCATCTTTGATGTTCTTTTGCGTCTTCATTCCAGGAGCATCTTCTAACGCCTCTGTTTCACTGTCGTGGGCAGTGACCCTCTCACCGGATTTTCAGTCCTCGTTCCAGGAGTATCTGTTGACAAGGCCTCTGCTTCATTGTTGTGGGCAGTGACTGTCCCTATCGAGTTGTCAGGTCGTTACCACCTAGACAGCGCGCATACCACTCAGTAACCATTTTGATACTCTTTTGCGTCCTCATTTCAGGAGCATCTTCTAAGGCCTCTGTTTCACTGCTGTGGGCAGTGACCCTCTCACTGGATTTTCATGTCGTTACCACCTAGACAAGGCGCGCATAGCACTAAAATAACTATCTTTGATGTCCTTTTGCGTCCTAATTTCAGGAGCATCTGTCAGGGCCTCTGTTTCACTGCTGTGGGCCTTCTTAAAAATCCCAAGTGACCCAAGTACTATGTCTTCATTCTTTCCAGCGTTAGTTCTGCGTAATGGCTAGGCAGCTACCGTTCTCTTATGCACCTGTGCATCCTGAACTAGAAACCGCTCCCGAATCTATTCCACTAGAGACTACTGCAGAGCCAGTAAATTCCTCCGAGGACACAACATCTGCAGCTCCAACACATATGGTACACGAAATCATAATGCAACATCCCTCGACAACCACAGGATCGCATACGTCCCTTCTTTCTTCTGCCGCATCCTCTACTGAACAGCAGAGCACCACGATTCTTAGTTTGTCAGAAAGAGCAGGTCGTTTGGATGCAATTTCTGACAACATATATCCCCTCCTCCCTGATAAAGTCCCACGATATGAGCGCAATAGATATCTGTAAGTTCTTTCTTGTATTTCCTCGTAGTTACTCATCACATCAAGGAACAGAGACTCGAACCCTGCGGAATTCGTAGTCAGTGCTGGTCAACAAAAGCCCACACTGTAAGTAGGTGTCTTAGGTTCTGATCGCATCTGATCTTGTCCAAGTGGAAATATTCCAAGTGGCTGGGAACAGTTCACACACCCTCAGGGCCAACCATATTTTTGTCACGCCATCAAGGTTAGTGTCCGTTTTTTTGTGCACAAACAATCATTTTCTGACAGCAACTGATAAGAGAATTATAACTGAGAATTGGATTTATGATCCAGATGAAATGCGGATTTTGGATGGTTTCATCAATCAAATCGAGGACTTCACACGATCAAAGGGTCTAGATCAGCCTCCTGATGTATATCTTTTCCTCGACTATCATCTAGAGGACGAAGTGTCACGGTGTGGCTATTACTATGCTTCCGCATCTACACGAAGCGTTTTCTGGCTGGAGACATTCGATATATCTGAATTTTTAGAAGTCAAAGGGAAAGTAGATTCATCATACGGCGGTAAGTGTGATCTTGCATTTGAGGTGCCACAATCGTTTAATGAATATATCGGAAAGACCTCTATCTTGAGTATCAATATTGGCATGTCTTTCGAACATCCAATCTATACCGTCTGACCCTTTTCAGGCATCACTGGAATCTATTCCCACATGTCAATGAATGCTCATATTCCATCTATGATTTGGTCGCTAATGCGATCTTGGACGCTCGAACAGGTAATTGGTGATGTTTCCCATTATTTGTCATATGGTGACGGTCTGTTCACTTATTAGAAGTCATACGCAATCCGGAGTCAAAAGTGAATCACACCACCGGAGAGCTGGAAGAGATGGGGAAGATTGTGGAGCTTGCATCAAGTGAGTATGTCATGGCTTATCAGTATTGTGCCCCTAGAATATTACAATCAGGGCGGAAGCACTGTGTCAACTCGAGCTGGTGTATTGGTATGGTCATTTTGTTGATTTCACTTTGTTCAAAAGCTGAATGCTGCCTTAGGCAGATTTATGTCCATGATTAGTGGGTGGTTTTGACATGTGTTGCAGTTCGTGTTGATGATTGATCAATTCAGTGTCCGATCGGTGTATGAACTTTTACGGGCAGTTTGGGGCTCGCTTGAACTGCTCGCAGTCTGTCTATGGCCCTGGAAAGCGAAGGCATTCGATGTTCATAGAAGTATTCCATTTCATCTGTTTTTCAACTCCGAAGAATCGTCTCAGAGCCATTGAAAAACTCTGGCCCGACAAGCTAGTGTTCACGGTCCAAAGTCGTGATTTTTTTACGGATATGTGCGAGACGTGGAGAGATCAGCTTGTTGTCGTAAGTTTGATCGTTCTGTCCCCTACATTTTGTGACTCCCACAATGTTGAATCAGGCTACAATTATGCTCACCGTAAATGTGTCCTTTCTTTCGATACCAAATCTCAGCTCGCCAAACCCAGAGGATTCGGTCTCACGTCTCTCCACTGCAAGAATTTTCTGCTACTTTTCTACAGTTACCAGTATGGTCTGCATGGGTATCTCAATGATCCTGATCCAGCAACACAAGGGGCAAGAATGGCTTGGCCTCTCGGAGTTTGTGAGGCCACTTGCAGTCAAAATCACCCTTTCATGAGCACTAAGCTTTTCACCAGCATAGACGTTTAGCGGAGAGTAAGCGCATTGTATCTAGTTTTGAGGTCCTGGCTGTTATCTACAGCCTTCCGTCCGCATTATTCCGGTGGAGGTGAGAAACAATTATCCCATGCCTTTTCCTTGATATTATCGTCAGAACCTGATTAATTTGAATCTATAGTGTGCTCTATTTCTCAGTGGCCTTTCTCTTAATCTGGCTGGGAATAGGGTGGACACAGGTCACAACGACTGCTTTTGTAGGTGTAGAGATAGCAGCGTCAATTTGGTTGGTGATACTCGCACTACCGCTGGTTTATGTATTATTCGGATGGAAAGCTCGGCAGAAGAGGAAGAGTGTCAGTGGCGCCGGTTCCTCCGGGCAAGCCGCAATACAAGGCTAAGAGGTAGAGGGGTACTGGTACTCTACTCCTAGTGTATGGTGATATACGTAGTATCGTCCTTCGTGTAATGTAGCATTGAATAGTATAACTCTCCTCGCAGATGTTGATGAGGCATGTGGTGTATGCTAGGTCACGTCGCGGCAGTTCCAGAAAGAACATAGGGTGTATAGGGTTAGCTTGAGTCGAGTTCTGCGGAGATTGTTGTTCTCGTATTCCTGTGTCCGATCTCGCGGGGTGTCTTGACCGCCCGTAGTGTGTGATCCTTGCTTTGCCCTAACATGTGTGGCCTGTGCCTGTTACCGTCCATTCCTTATCCTCCATCTACCTCCTCCCCTTCTACCAGTCCGAAATCTGTCTCTCTGTCCCCTTACATCCTTCTCCACCACCTCTCTCCTTCTTCTTTGTTTTCTTTGTCTTGTATTCCCAGTTGTTTCTTCTCTGTGGGTTTCCTGCCTGTTTTTGTGAATGCTCCTGTCTTCCTGAGAAATTTTGACATTGCAAGACCTTTCTTGGAGCCTAAGTAGTATACCTAGTTCCATATTCTTGTCAACCTCTTGAAGTATTGAAGGTGCTCAGCATTGTGTAAAACAACTAAGACACAAAAAGTTGGGGCTTCCAACACAATGAACTCAACAAGCACACATAGTACAATGTTTTTAATATAATTTTTAATTGGGTAATTGGCAGTCTAATGACTCTTGACTGAGGTATTCATAAGATTGGCCTAAAGTCTCCACACCCTGGGGAGCTGGAGCCACACTCTATCTAACCTGCCGTTCCTCCTCTTAACCTTCTTCATTTTATGCTCCTCCCTTTGTGCACAGACCACCCACTTGAGCATTCATTACGAATGTTACACGGTGGTTTTACTTTTGTTCCTTCATTAATCACCCAGGATATGATCTGGGTGATCCCATCATTTTGATTCTTTCTCCTTGACCTTGGCTTGGCTTGCCCATGATCCTTTTACTTTCTTCTCTCTACTTTCTTTCCTTTTATTACTGCCTTATCCTTCCTCCCTTTCTTCCTTAAGTTTTCAGTCATTCCATTGCTTTTTCTCTTTGACTTTGACTTTTCCTTTCCCTTTGTGTTCCATCTGACTTCTCTTTTCTTCTCCCTTTGCATTCCATCTGGCTTTGTCTTACTTGGTTCCCTTTTAGCACTCTAACCCATCTTTTTCATTTCTTCTGTCTCCCTTGTCCCTGCCATGTCACTTCCAAAGTCCTGCCCTGTGCTGGCACCTCCCTGTTGTTTTGCCTGTTTCATGTTGACATGTCCCCTTTACTTAGTTCATCATCTTTTTGGGCAGGTGGTGCATATCTTTTCTTTTCTCTTCCTCCACTCTTTTGCTAACTTCACTCCTGTCTGACCTCATTTCCATTGTTTTAATCACTTATTTCAGTTCAATTTCAGTTCCTTGTGCCCCTGCCTTTGCCTCTCAATACTTTCATTTGTGACCTCCTGTCCTTCCCTTCTCAGCTCCTCTCTTTTATCCTCTTTCTCATCTTTGTATTCCTTACTGCACCTGTATGTAAATAATAATCTAATTGATCCTTCTTTTAAATCTACTTTGGCATTTCTTGCACTATGCACCATATCATCTCCCTCCACCCAAAATAGTTGTTGCCCCAATATACTGTCATTGTTCCTAAAGGCAATTGTCTTAGTTTCCTGGCTATGGTGCACAGACCATCCCCTTTTCTATAAAAGCTGGGCGATTTGACACCATATCCGCATCTTCCAGCTTCTCCATGTCTCCTCACTGGTCCCTGCTCTCAGAAGTCCCCTTTCCTTAAGGATGTGGTTACTGCTGTGCATGACCTTCTCCATTGTCACTCTGACAACAGCATTGCTTTTATTAAGCATGTGCTGATATGACTCTATGTCTAAAGTCATAAGTCCTGGTTAAAAAAAAAAACCATACTATGTGCTGAAAACTGTAGGCATAACAGGCAGACAACTCCCCAGAAACCTGAAAAACATGGGAACACTTAAATAATTCATATTTCTGGAAGGCTAATGAAATAATAAAGTATTCTGACAAGAAAGGAGACGAAAAATGGACATTAAATATCGATTATTATGACTGGAATGATGGACATAGCAGATCTCCTCAGATAATGAGATAATCAAAAGATCTGACATCTTACTCCATGGAATAAAGAGATAAGAAGTCCAGAATATGAAAGCATTGAGATTGGGAAAAGAAGGAAAAAGGGGAACCATAGGAATAAGGTAGATTAGTCCGGAACATGGAGAAAGAATTTTAGGAATGATTCTGACTAGGGGAAAGACCCATGGGGGAAGGAGGACCAAAAGAGGAAATATGGTTGCTACAAGAGTGAATAGGATGAATGAATGATGATCAAGGAAGGATCAAAAACATAGGGAACAAAGTAGGAAAGCTTAGGAAGAGCTGGGGAAAAGCTCTGAGTTCAGGAGAGTATTTGGTATGTCAGAACATATGGATTATCAATCACTCTAGAAGACAGAAGGAAAAGGGCTGGCTCAGGAAAAGTCTGGACATCGGACTACAAGGAAATATGAATGTTAGGAAGGAAGGCATCAGATGAATCCGTTCCTAGCATGTTCCAAACAGCCAGGACAGGTACATTCATAGCCTTCCTTGAACATGAATGTTTTTCCTGGGAGTGAAGGAACTCCAGAATATGGTGACTCTAAGACTTGCCAGGCAAGTCTCAGAAACATCAGAACTCATGAAATATGAAGGGGAAGGTTGAAGGGACAGAATACCAGGTCCTGGGCAGTAGCAGACAGTAGGAGGACAGGTGGTATGTTCATTCTCCCAGAACATGAATGTTTCATGGAAATATCAAAACTTCAGAAATACTTCATGAGTCTGTCATGTTCTATGCAGGAAGGGGTTATAAATTAACCTATTAGTAACAAAAAATAGGCTGTCATAAAGGCCATGTGCTTGGCTGCTCAAGGGAAAGCTGCTCTGGAGGCCAGCAAGGTATGTACCCTTCCTGTCTCCCTATTAGCCCATCTCACCCTCTTCTACTTTAAGAAACCCATCTGTCACATCCACAGTTGTGAGCATGTCAATACCACCATAGGCCCATAGGCACTAGATAGTGCATGTGCATCTTACTGCTCAGGGACTTAGCAGTTTGTGTATGTATGCCTGACTAGTACCAAATCATATGGCCAGAATACATGGTTCTTTATTGACATCTCATGCTCCCTAGCTTATTTCTCTGCTTATGCCACTTCTTTTTGTTAACTCTAGTCCTCATCTCCTCCACATTGACTATGTTTGGCCAATGCCTGTGCATGCAGACCTATCAACTCTTCAGTTGAGATTGGTCTTTGTGGCCACTCAATCAACCATGTTGCCTTAACCAAGTCTAAAGATAATATAGGGCGGGCCCCTGTTACTATGAAGGATAATGAGCATCCAAACTGCTTCCTTACAGTAATCCTGTCAGACCACATGACATGATAGAAGAACTAAGTACCACTTGGATTGGTCTTCACCACATGCCTTGTACACAAATGAACTTGAAACATCAACTCCAAATGAAAAATGCTGATTTCTGCATTTGGGCCATCAGATACTGTCATGTTTTACCATTAGACATTGAAGGATCTTGAAGTCCAATTTGGGTGAGAATGGAAACAGTTGTAGGCTATTTTTTGAGCATATGAATGGTAGGATGTACTATACATATGTGGCCAGGATACTTGGTTTGGTGGGCAAGTCCTTGATCCCTCCAGGACCAGTGCAGAGTGAAGATTGATAGTGGTGGGAGCCATGTGCAGCCAATCAGGCTGCACCCCTTTTTTGTATTCCAAAAAAGGATGTAATGTTGTATACAGCATTGAACACATGCCAGCAAAATGACAATAAAGTTAAGGATCAAGAGGTCAGCATGAGCAAAGGTAAGGTCAAAGATTGACCTTACTGATACATATGAACAAGTAAGGATACACTCTGTAGATTTACCAAAAATGGCATTTATGACAATTCCTGAAACATATTTCAGTAAAATTATGCATATTGGAGACTGCAATGCACTGACTATGTTTCAGCAGCTGATGATGTATATCTTTAGGGATGTCATTGGATGGTGGATGCATGTCCATTTAGACAATATATTTGTCTATTCTGATTCCATTGAGGAGCATGAAAAGCACCTCAGAGCAG
Organism: Termitomyces sp. MG145; assembly: GCA_003313055.1. NCBI lineage: Eukaryota > Fungi > Basidiomycota > Agaricomycetes > Agaricales > Lyophyllaceae > Termitomyces > Termitomyces sp. MG145. The sequence goes on along the minus strand of QGOB01000354.1, from coordinate 20,010 downwards.
TCTTTGAAAGACTACACTGTAATAAGTTGTACTTAAATGAAAAAAATGTGAACTGTATGCTGAGCATGTGGAATATCTTGGACATATAATCAGGGAATTCACTCTGATGTTAGCAAACTCAATAGGATCCAGTCCATCCATTGTCATTGACACCTGTTGAATTTTGAAAAACTCAAGCACTTTATGATCTGTAATTACATGGATCTTGTAGCCTAGCAGCTTATCTTCCCACTTGAGAAGAGCTTCCAGTATGGCTAAAGTTTTCTGTCTATGCATGGCATAATTCTGCTGGGCATTTGTAAACTTTTTAGACATGAACTCTACAGGCCTACAAGCCTGCCAAGTATGGCCTTGTCCATACATAGCACTGATGCCTGTGTTAGAAGGGTCACACATCAGCTATATGGGATCCTTCTTGTGAGGATCAATGAGCCAAATGATTAGTGTTTCACTGCAGACACATTTAATCATGTTAAAACAGCATTGATGTAGGAGTTGCCAGTGAAAGGGCAACCCATTCTGTGTCATGACTATTAATGGGCCAGTGTAGGCAGAATATCAGGCAAAAATTGCTGATATAATTCACAAGTCCTACAAAACACTGAACATTGTTATGGATTCTAGGAATGCACCATTCCTACCTATCCAAGTTCAGTTTTGACATAACATATGTCAAAGGAGAATTCAATAAGGTAGCAGACTGTTTGTTGCACTATTATGAGAGTGATACATCCAAGGACATACACCACATCTATGACTATGTATGTGCAAATGCATGGATGGATCTGGAGGGGGATGATCTGCCCTCTCAAAGGGTCACTGAGATGAATTGTCAGATTGAGCAACTGCATGCTTGTGTAGACCAGGTAATGGTCCATGGTAGTCCATTACAATGCTGAGCCTTGCAATCAAGAGGCTCAAGAGCTTAAAGCAGGACAGGAGGAAGGTACTAATCTTCCACTATCTGATGAGGTGGGCAAGGACATGCAACTAGAAGATGTAATAGCTGCTCATGCTGGTGCACAAGCTTCTTGACAGCTCAATGATGCAAAATTGTGTCAACAAGTAAGTGCAGGATATAGCAAAGATACTCCATTTACCAAGATGCTCCAGCTATGTCAGTGCATTTTCCAAAAAATGTATACACCAGCACAGACACCAGAGACATTGAGGTTGAGCAACCTGATACATAGACCTTCCTCAGAAGTACTCTGAGTGGCCTGTCACAATGATGCACTGCAAAGCCAGTGACAAAAAGTTCTTTGTCCAACAGTCTACTGAGGATGATGAAGATGATGATAGGTCTGATGATATGGACTCATTGAGGATATATCAGAAGATAGAGCCTGATGATGACAAATAGACACATTGTCTTAAAGAGGCACACAATGCTAAGGCCAAATGATGCTTAGCACATGATGCTAAGAAGTCCAAGCAGAGCCTGATGATGACAAACAGACACATTGTCTTAAAAAGGCACACAATGCTAAGGTTAAATGATGCTTAGCACATGATGCTAAGAAGTCCAAGCAGGACTTCTAACAGTTGAACAACACCATTTCTAGCTACCTTCCAGACAGCTGAGACACAATTCACATCAAGGAGCATTAGGAATGCCAAAATAATTTTAGAAGCATACTGCATCCTAACTTTTATTGGTTGCCAACAACCAATGTCATATATGTGGGTGAAGAAGTAAAGATTGCTTGCACCTATGAAATGTCTAGAATGATATACATCACCCAGGCTTATCACAAGCTTTATGAGATTGACCACTTAGGCATAGTACTTATTGCACCATGGTCATGCATAGTTTCATGCATCATATACAGTTACCTGTCCTCTTGCTCTGCCATACCACTACTGTTTCCAGCTTACCCCTGATAGCCTGGGCATCTTCACCCTTAATAGTATTTGCCAACAATTCCATTTCCAATAACAACAATACTGCTTCCTCTACCCCTGATCCCTTAACATATGACATTGTGCCCCAATTGGCAAAAGCCTTAGCAGAAGACCAGAGGATAGAGGTGGTAGTCCAATGGCTTAGCAACTGGTATTGTCCACTAGGACTTAGCAACAAGGAATTAGCTACCTTCATTTGCTATGCTTTGACTTTCTTCCTGGTGCATGGTAAGTTATAGAAGCACAATAATAATGGCCAGCACAAGCTATTCATTGCTAATGGCTTGAGACTACAAATCCTGCATAGCATGCATGACAACTTGGGACATTGTAGTCTTTTTGCAACTTAGGCTGCCTTATTGGAACACTTCTGGTGGCTACAGGTAGCTGCCAACATAGCCTGTTATATGCACTCCTGCCATATATGTTAGGTCAACCAAACAATCAAAGTCCTCATACCACCCACCATCACTATCCCTGCTGCTTTGTTCAGCAAGATCTATATAGACATCATGCTGCCATCCAACAAGTTCAAGTACATTATGTAAGGATGTTGTTCATTAATCCATTACTCCAAGTTCTGCAAGCTCATTAAGGAAAATACTGATGCAATTGCTAAATGGCTATTTGAAGACATTATTTGCCACTGGAGTTTGTTAAGAGAGATAATTACTCATAATGTCCTCCTATCATTGAAGCTATTACCACTCTAACTAAGAAATACCATTTAAACCACATTCAGATATCTGCCTACAATAAACAAGCTAACAGCATCACTGAACAACTGCACTTTGATGTTAGACAGGCCCTCTTCAAGGCCATTAATGGTGACTAGTCCTGCTGGAGCTATGCTGCACACACAGTATTCTGGTCCAAGCACATCACAGTCCATAAATGCATGGGCTGTTCTCTGTACTATGCCACTACTGGAACCCACCTTCTGTTCCTAACAGATATAGTGGAGGCCACATACCTGTAACCACCACCCAACACTTTGCTAACAACTACTAACCTGATTGCTAGGCATGCTAATGCGCTGCTTTGCTGCTTAGCTGCCATGCAGGAAACAACCAACAAGACCAGCCAGATAGGGAAGCTAGCAAATAGTAGCATTACATGTGTGTGAGGGGAGTCAGCAAGGTCCTAGAAACCTGTTAAGGAGATGTAGTCAGAATTGGTAGGGAGATAGTGGTAAATGGCAATATGCATAACAGTACAGCCATTAATGTTGCTACCAGTTTGTAGCATGAGATGAGATCTGTGAAATCAAAGACCCAGAAAGTTGTTAAGGAGTAATAATGAGGTTAACAAAAATATGTAAGTCACTAGCCATAGGTGCTAGCATTAACAAAGTCAGAACTAGGATGCCCAAATGGTGCTTAATGATGTCAAAACTAGGATGCCTTAAATGGTGTTTAATGAAGATGAAACAAGGACACCCAAGATGGCATTTAATGAAGACAAACAAGAGTCAGACTTAACAATGCCATTAAGCCTGAAGATGAAGGAGAGGAGAGACTGGACTGGATAAACTCAAATCAGCCATTAGCAAAGTGAGGGCAAAAAGTGATCTGAAGCATGGTCCAAAGTGGGGACAAGACTCCAGTACAATTTGATGATGTTTTTAGCCTACTGACAAGGCAGTATTTATAGATATGTAGGGTGTAGCAAAAGGGGAAACCAGTAAGTAATAGTAAGCATAGTGGTTGCATGTGATAATGTATGATTGGGGCTGCTAGGCTACTGAATAGAAAAAGAAAAGAAAACAATGATTGGAAGGCTGTTGAATAGGACTGCGGGTACGATTGATCATTGGTTGCCAAGTAGAGGCTATAGGAGGCCAAATTGTCTAAAGTTGATGCAGTTGTTAAGGCAAATGTCAGTAATAGTTGTTGTTATTAAGAGAACTTCAATAGTGGTCACAGGTCCATGTCATCTGATTTGTCTAATTTATCATTATCCAGGCAGTCAGTGCTGACTGGGTTGTATCATCTCTCCTTGACTGAAAAACTGACTGTCCCCAGTCAAAAAGAAAATCTTTGAAGTCTCCGTGGTTGTTAACCAGGGTCTGTGTGGTGGGGGGAAAGGGTGTGACAAATTGAGAAAAGATAAAGGCTTTTAACAGTAAAAAGTAAACAGTTGGTGGGATTGTAGGTAGAATGTGGCAGTAAGAACATAAGAAAAAAATGAAGGTATAAATGAAGCAACAAAGCAAGGGGCTTATCAAAAGCTGGTAATGTCTTTTTGGTCAACAGTGGGTTGATGTAGCAAGCAGCTGTTTAGAGGACTAGCCAATACTAGTCTACAGCACAGCAAGTTATGGCTGGAGCTGGTGTTTGTTTGCTAAGTTTCCTGGTGGTGCTATTGACAACTGCTTTAAAAGAGTGCCCTGGGATAACATCATGATGGAGAGAGCAGAATATGTTGATGTGCTGACTTGCCGCCTAGCTGCCGTGCAGGAAACAACCAACAAGACCAGCTAGATAGGGATAGCTAGCAAGTAGTAGCATTATGTGTGTGTGAGAGGAGTCAAGCAAAGTCCCAGAAACTCGGTAAGGAGTTGTGAGGTCAGAGTCGGTAAGAGAGAGGGAGAGAGCAGTAAGAGATAACGGTGAGACCGCTAGTGTTGCTACCAAATCGCAGCGGGTGGAGAGATCTGCAAAGACCCAGAAGGTTGTTAAGGAATTTAGGAAGAGGTAACGGAAATATACAAATCGCTAGCCATAAGTGCTAGCATTAACGAAGGCGAACCGAGGGCACCCGTATGGTGCTTAACGAAGGCAAAGCAAGGGCACCTGTATGGCACTTGACGAAGACGATGAGTGCTAAGTTTAACAATACCGTTAAGCTTAGCACGGAGACCAAAGGAGACTGGACTGGGTAAACCCAAATCAGCCGTTAAGGAAGCGAGAGTGTGAACGAGATCTTAAGTGTAGTCTGAAATGGGGACTAGACTCTGGTACAATTCGATGATGTTTAGCTACTGACAGGGCAGTATTTATAGGTAGGTAAGACAATAAAAGGGGAAACCAGTAAGAGATAGTAAGCGTAGCGGTCACATGTGATAATGCACGTTGGGAGCCACTATTGAATAGGAAAATTGTAAGTAATATGAGAAAATTGTAAGTAGATCGAGAGTGAAAATTGTAAGAGAAAACTGTTAATGAAAATAAGTTTACGATTGTAGGGTCATCAGTAACGCGGTTATGATCAATCAATGGCTGCCAGTTGGGGGCCGTAGGGAGGGCTGGATTGTCCAAGGTCGGCCTGGTTGTTAAGGCAATTGTCAGTAACAGTCGGTGTCGTTAGCGGTTGGTTGGTAGTGGTCATGTGCTTAGGTCACGTGCTTGGTTTGACTTGTCGGTGTCGGGCAGCGCTGACTAGGTCGTATCATCTCCCCTTGACTGAAAAACTGACTGTCCCCAGTCAAAGGAAAATCCTTGAAGTCTCGTGATTGTTAAGCGTGGTCCGTGCAGGGGGTGTCTTGGTCCGTGCGCCATACCAAAAACATAAATAAATTCCAGCAACTCTTTGGACTTCATCATCTCAACTGCTTTAATCATGTCAACTCCAGCGTTCTTTAACTACTCCACCTCCTTTGCACGATTTGCAGCTGCGCAAGACTTTCTCAAAAAGGCGCCCAAGGTGCTAGCGATGGGGCACTTGCTTCTTGCCACGAATCCTCAATCGGCCGTTATGTCAATTCTGTCAACATACCTTCATTGGTTTGAGTTGGCTGGCGGCAGTGGCATCACGTGGGCGGAGCAGGAGGCGGTCAGAGAAGAGTGCCAGGCTTTGTATGCCCAGTACTGTCAGGAGGCCTGGATGAGGCTGTTTGACAACCACTTTGTAAGTTCGCCGATTCCTAATGATGTTACTGGTATGCTAACGGTTGCACTAAGGCTGCGGTACCAGAGGGAACGACGGGGGTAGAAGAGGTGGCAGCGGAAACAATGATGGTAAGCGCTAACGGTGTTGCTAGGAACTTAGCGATGTCGCTAAGGTGAACCCTAGCTTTTTACAGAACTTTCTTTTGACGAAAAGTTTTTCTTTCAGCACCCACCGAAGGACCCGCTGGTGTCAGCCGGTATGAGGACAAGGGAGGACAGGGGTGAGGGGTTGAGCTGGCAGGGCGGAGCTGTCGGTAGCGCTGGAGCGGAGTTGCCAGCGTTGCTGCAGACTCCAAAGACTCCCAGGCTGGTAACAAAGGTGAGGACAAGGACAATGACGGTCCTGAAGGTAAGTTCAGTGGTTTTGTTTCGGCCGGCAAAGTATTAACGGCGGCCGTTAACAGCGGTCCTTGAAGGGCAAAGAGCGCATGGGAGAGGATGACAGCAAGGAGGAACCAGTAAGGGAAAACATGAGCCTCGTAACTGCTAAGTGTTAATGGCTTTTTCTAGATTCCGACGAAAGGCAAGGGCAAAAAGGCTGCAGACAGCGACAATGAGAGCAAGGAGGAGGAGGTGGCAGTTCCCAAGTCTTTTAACGACCGGGAACTGAAGAGATTGCTGTGTGGGCACTTGCCCTTGACAGTTCTAGATACGGGGGGTGGTGCAGGGGAACAAGTTGGGCAAAAGGAGAGGAAGCTAGCGGCACCAGCCACTAGGACTGCCTTTTGTGAGAGGGTGGGAGCGGTAAGTGTTTTTGCTCTTTTCGATTAACTCTTCGGCTTAACGGTTCTGTTGGTAGTGCGATGGCTGCTGGGCCCTTAACGACCCAGAGGGCTGCTGGTACCTGACTGGCAACTTACCTTGCTACCGCTGTAACGAGGTTAGCAAGGGTTGTTCGGTACGGGGGAGGTCGTTACAGGGTCGCCACGGGGGTCACAAGGGGAAGAAGGCAGAGGGGGCTGCTTTGGTACGGGCGGCAAGAAAGTACTTGGAAGGACAGCAGGAGATAGCGGTGGGCGGCGGGGAGCCCACTGTTAAGAAGGCCACCCTGGTAGCAGAGGGAACCGGCAAGAGGAAAGGCCCAGTAAGGACTGTTGGCATCAGAAGCTGGTCTGTAGTGGAGTCGAGTGATGACAAGGAGGTCCCAACTCCTTCGAAGGGGGCCAAGCGGCACTGGATAGAGTCAGGAGATGAGGGAGGGACCAAAGGGTCGTGAGAGGCAACTCCTGCAGAGGAGAGGGCGGCGGTGGCGAAGGCCATTGAACAGAGCTTGGGCGGCGGCAGAGTTCCCAAGGAGACAGGACTGGTAGCAGGTCCCAGTGGAAGCCGGTAAGTGGCTGCCTTGTTTAGACTTCGCAGCTTTCGCTAACGGTTCATTTGTTACTGTCAGACTGGTAGAGACGGAGACCCCCAAGGTCGAAATGGCAGATGAAACAGGACAGGGAGCAACAAGGAAGTCGGCAAGTGAATTTCTCTTAGCAACTGACCGTTAACATTAACAACTTCCTTAGCCATCCAACTTCGGGACTTCTCCTCGACCAACTGTCAAGGAGGAGGAGATCCAATGGTTAGGTAAGGACTTACCAGTCCCACTCCCCTTTGATCCTTGGGGCGACCTGGAGCGTTACTGGTCTTGTGTGGCGGAGATTTGTTGGCTAATGGGGAGGGAGCTGGTGGCGGTGGAGAACCACCTGCGGGCGGCACGGGCTAGGTTTAGTTTGTTGACGCAGGTGCGGAGCACCCTTTTACGGTATCAGGACGACTGCGACTCCTTTATTGCATGGCAGTCAGAGGTGGGGGTGATGGAGGAATATTGGGGGGAGTCAGGTGATCCGCCAATCCTGACCGACGACAATTTCACCTCCAGCAGCTCCTAAACAAAATGAACTCTTTCAGTAGATCATCATGGCGCTTGTGCAAGGTCGCTTAATGACTGTGTCTTAACGGAAGGCGAATGGGGAACGGTGGTGACAAGTTAGAAAGAATAAGCAGAGGGCTTAACGGTAGGCATGTATGTCGGAAAGCATATGTAGAAAGACAGTCTATGATGAATAGAAAAAGAGTAAGTAAAAATGAAAAAGGGAAATGAAACAATAGGAATAAGGGCTTATCAAAAGCCGTTAAGGTTTTGGGGATTTTTAATGGTGAGTGGGGTGGATAGGTGTTAATGGTGCTTTCTAGTCTTCTTCGGCAGTAATGTCCAATGAGTCGTCAGGATTAATGGGTTCTTCATTGTTGAGTAAGTCGGTTTCTTCTAACATTCTTAAACAGTCGGTATCAATGTCGAAGGCATCAGTAGGGAGAGGGATGTGTTTGCGGGTGAAGTAGGGGACTAGGCAAAAGGCGGCTACCGGTCGGTGGAGTACGGATCCATCTAGCTTGCAGAGAATGTAAGTGCCCCCACGGTTACGAGAGATTACCACTAGCAGTCCTAGGTATCGAGGTCGCATCTTCTTGTTATGGGTGACTTCAATGCGCGTATTCCTCATCAACACTAGGTCTCCTTGCTTGAAGTCATAGTCTCAAATTGTAGCGGCATGTTCTTGTTCAAAATAGAGAGCCGCTAGCCGACAGGTGGTAAGGACTGTATTGTGTAAGCGGTCAAGATTGGCTTGTTGGCATTGGAGGTCGATAGTGCGTCGAGTGATGAGGTCGGTAGTTGTTAGCAAGGAATTGGGAGGTGGCTGGAGGTAGGTCGCTTCTATGATGTCGGCAGGGAATAGGGGATGAGTACCGGTAGCAGCATAGTAAGGGGAGCAACCCATGTGGCGGCGGACGGTAACGCGTTCTGACTAGAAGACAGAGTAAGCGGCTGAGCTCCACTTGGACTGGTCTCCATTAATGGCTTTGAAGAGGGCTTGTCTAACGTCAAAATGGGGTTGTTCGGCAATACCGTTAGCGCGTTTGTTGTAACCAGATATGCGAATGTAGTTGATGTGATACTTCTTGGCAAGGTAAGTGACAGCTTTGATGATGGGAGGGCCGTTATTGGTAACAATTTTGTTAAGGGCGCCCCAGCGGCAGATGATGTCTTTGAAGAGCCACTTAGTGATAGCGTCAGTATTTTCGTGAGCAAGCATGCAAAATTTGGGATAGTGAATTAACAAACAGCATCCTTGGATAACATATTTGAACTTGTTTGAAGGCGGCATGAACATGGTGTCGATATAGATTTTGCTGAAGAGAGTGGCGGGGATAGCGATGGTAGGCAGTATGAGGACTTTGGTCGTTTGGTGGACTTGGCAAATGTGGCATGAGCGGATATACCAGACGATATTGGCCGCTACCTGTGGCCACCAAAAGCGCTCCAGCAGGGCAGCTCTCATAGTGAACAGACCGCAATGTCCAAGGTCATCGTGCATAGTGTGTAGGATGCGAAGTCGCAAGTCGGTTGGTATGAAGAGCTTGTGCTCGCCATTACGATTGCGTCGCCAAAGTTTGCTGTTAGCAAGGAAGAAACCGCTAGCATAGCAAAGTAAGGTAGCGAGGGCCTTGTCATTAAGGCCTGGTGGTCGCTTGAAGTTGGTAAGCCACTGCTTAACGAGTTGGACTCTTTTGTTGCCGGCAAGGGCCTTGGGGGAGCGAGGGACATTGTCATAGGAAAGGGGGTCAGTAACGGGTGGAGTCAAGACTTCGGTAAGGGGAACGGTGTCGTTAATGAATGTCGCTAGAGTCGGTAGATAATGGGCAAATGGAGGTAAATGAGGGACAATAAAGGCGGAGCGGGCAAGGGCAGTCGGTAACTGAACGTGGTGCATGAATCCGTGCATACAATCGACCCAATCTTCGAAGATGTTGTTGTCGGTATCATCTGGGGGAGGGTCGGTAGGCTGTAACGGTCATCACAAAAGTCCATCAGGCCCATGGAAGGTTTCTTTAACATGTACGAGCTTGAAGTGGAACATAAGGATGGCCATGATCCAGCGGTTCATGCTAGCGGAGGGCTGAATGTCAGGTTTCTGCAGCATGCCTTTGATGTAGTGAGCGTCGACTTCGATGATAAGGTTCCTAATGCCTAGGAGGTACATGCATAGTGCCTGCAAGGCTCGATACAAACCGTAAAGCTCAAGCTTGGGCTGACTGAAGCAAGCTTTGCATTTGTTAAGGGTGATGGAACCAAAACGGTTATAACGGTGCTGTTTGCAATTGTCGGTAGTACACTGGCAAAGGTAGAAACCGACCGCTATGTAGGAAGTGTCGACCGCTAAGATAATGGGATTGTTGGATTTGTAGTCGATAGGGACGAGGGGTTTAGCATTGTGCAGGGCCTTGATGAGGTCTTTCTGGGCGTTAAGCTGATCGGGTCCAAATTCAAAGGGAACCCCAGTATGGGTGAGCTTCATTAGGTGGTGAGCGCGATGGGCAAAGTTCTTAACGAACATCCGGAGGACTCCGACAGTACCTAGGAAGGCACAGACTTCAGTTAATGACTGGCAAGGGCCCCAGCGGTCCAATAGTGCTAAACGGTTTTTGTCAGGCACTTGGCTGCTAGGAGTACAAATGTGGCCCAGGATTTTGAAGGTAGGCGTGCAAAGGACGAGCTTATGACCAGAGAAAGTACCACCACAGTACTTCATCTGCTGAAGGACATGGTTTAGGAGCTCAAAGAACTCCCAAAGCATTAAATGAATGTTGGGATTGTCGGGATGCTTAGCGGGTGTGCCGTTAACGAGTTTCCAGTCCTTCGGGCCTTTAACGCCAACATCGTCAATGAAGCTGAGGGTGTTATGGGGGATCTCAGGCTGGAGGATGTGGGTGACATCGTCGTGGAAAATGGGCACAGTGTTAGTCCATCCCATCGGGAGCGTTATCAAACAGAGGGCGCCAAACGGTGTCTGGAAAGTTGTTAAGTCATGGGAAGTGGGATCAATAACGCGTTTGTCATTGTAGTACTTGCTTGCGCAATATACTGATGCTCTGGGGCTGAGTCAATCCAATCACGTCAAACCGTTCAGAATAAGGTTTAACATCGTAAAGACAAAAGATATACTTTCGACTATAAGTCAGAAAGCAGAGGGTCTCAATGAACTCCGGCCTAAGCAATTCACTCCCTGGGAACCACCGAGCCTTTATCCACCAATTACCTGTCAATTCTAGCCTAAATCTACCCTATTTATACTAGTCTACAGGGTGCACAGACCATCTACATGTGACTTGTGAAATCTATGACTTTATGGTAATAGGATCGCTTTTCTACAGTAACTGTGTGAGATTCTACCCATAGTTCCGTCCAGATCCCTTCAGCCGACACCTATTGATCCATTTGTGACCCCTTCCAGCATAGAACATGATAGAATTATGTTCTAGTTCCGATGTTTTTCATATTTCCATGAAACCTTCATATCTCAGATGAATGAAGGAAACAGATCTTCCCAACTTGTTCTGACACCTGTCTGAGGGCCTACATCCGTCCATCCGACCCAAAACATGCATATTTCACTAGCTCCGATGTCCTAAATCTTGATTGACAAGTTCCAGATCCTCCACATTCCAAATTCCGGAGTTTTGACCGTTTCCATGAAAACATTCATAATTTGAGGAGACATGAATGCACTGGTTCCCTATGTTGGGAATGCGTTCATCCGATGCCCTTCTCCCCAAACATTCGTATTTCCAATGGTCCGATGTCCTGAATTCTCCTGAACCAGTCCCTTTCCTTCTGACTTCCAGAATACTTGGTAGTCCATATGTTCTGACATACCAAGTATTCTCCTAACCCTTGTGCTTTCCCCTCTTCTTCCTAAGCCCTTTCCACATCGTTTCCCTTCATTCTAGATCGTTTCCTGACCATCATTTATCCTCCTCATTTATCCTGTGGCCCTTTTGTTTCTTCCCATGTTCTGGATCATTCCCTCCATGATTTCCATGTAGTATGATGTCAGATATTGGCTATCTCCTGATCTGAGGTATCCCTGACAGATATCCATCATTTCAGCCTAATTGATCGATATTCGTGTGCCCATTTATCGTCCCTTTACTTGTCTGAACACCCTATTATTATTTTACTAGCTCTTTAGAAGTGTGAATTAATTGAATGTTTCCATGTTTTATGGGTTTCTGGGAGTTGTCTGCCTGTTATGCCTACAGTTTTCAGCACATAGATGGTTTGTTTTAACCAGGCCTTATGACTTTAGACATAGAGTCATATCATTGTAGCCAAGGTAGAGGTTGAGGGTAGTGCCGCAAATGTGGCCAGCAAAGGATTTGGCAATGTGGTCGGGGAAAGGGGGAATGCCAGAGTGGCAGATTGTGACTTGGTTTAACAGTTTGAGACTGTGGACTAGGCGAAGTTTACCGTTTTTCTTCAAGACACAGAACCAGCGGGACTGGTAAGCGGAGTTCAAAGGCTTGTAAACGCCTGCTTGGATCTTGCTACGGATGATTTCGCAGATTTCCTTTTCAAGGCCTGGTGGTATCGGTCGGTTGTGCTGAACCCAAGGAATGTGAGGGATGGTCGGTATGCAAATGGGGGGAAAGAAGTCGGGTCGAAGGCTACCTTGTTCTGAGTCTTCCCAAGCGAATGCATTTTGTTGCTTAGTGACAAGGTCCATGAGTACGTTAAGCTCATCTTGGGTAAGAAAGCTAGTATTGTGTTCCTTAATGAAAGTTGCTTTGTGGTCATCAGTAAAACAAGGAGTTGGTACGAAAGGAAGGGGATTAGGATCGAGCTTGGGTATGTTTGCTAAGGGGTTGCCAAGGATGTGTCGTTCGATTTGGAAGTCTTTGCTAACATGGCTAGCGATGGGCTTGGTCTTCAACACAACTGGCTTGTATTTCTTCTTGACTTGGACTCCCTTGCATTTTGGCTCGGCGGCAGCGTAAACAGCTGGGAAGGGGACATTAACGTAAATGGGGGCAGCGACGGTATCAAGCATTCCAGATGCTTGGCCAAGAATAGAGGGATTGGAGAGACTAGGGGAAAAAAATAAGAGCGCGGCAGGATAACGGTCTCGGAAAGGTCGCTAGCGGTCACATATAGATAGGCAAGAGAGAGATTGTCGGAAACTGTTTTTGGGTTTTCTAGTATTTTGGGATCGAGCGGTGATATGCCCCGGTCAGCGCTGGCTGCCCGACACTGACAAGTCGAACCAAGCACGTGACCTCAGCACGTGACCGCTAACGGCCAACCGCTAACGACACCGACCGTTACCAACCATTCCCTTAACGACTCAGCCGACCTTGCGGCAATCCAGGCACTCTCTCTACGGCCCCTGACATGCATTATCACATGCATCTGCTACGCTTACTACCTATTACTGGTTTCCCCTTTTATTGCCTTACTCCCGACATGCACTATCACACTATCACATGCATCCGCTACGCTTACTACCAATTACCGGTTTCCCCTTTTATCTATCACCTTACGTACCTATAAATACTGCCCTGTCAGTAGCTACACATCATTGAATCATACCAGAGTCTAGTCCCCACTTCAGACTACGCTTAAGATCTCGTTCACGCTCTTGCTTCGTTAACGGCTGATTTGGGATTACCCAGTCCAGTCTACTTTGCCCCTCGCACTTAGCCCGACAGTATTGTTGGACCAGCACTTGTCGCCTTCGTTAAAGCACCATACGGGTGCACTTGCTCCGCTTTCGTTAAGCACCATACAGGTGCCCTCATTTCACCTTCGTTAAACACTAGCGCTTACGGCTAGCGGCTCGTATATTCCCGTTAACTCTTCCGCAATTCCTTAACGACCTTTTGGGTCTTTGACAGATTTCTCCCTTAGCGATGGTTAGGCGCAGACACTAGCGGCCGCACCGTTATCTCTTACTGCTCTCTCACACTTCCTTACCGACTCCGACTACTCATATCCTTACCGGGTTTCTGGGACTTTGCTTGACTCCTCTCACATACACACGTAACGCTACTGCTTGCTAGCTATCCCTATCTAGCTGGTCTTGTTGGTTGTTTCCTGCACGGCAGCTAGGCGGCAAGTCAGCGCATCAGCGGGGTATGCAATTGCACTATAACGGAGTGCTTTTGGCAGTCGTAGTCGAGGATGACTGCTAAGTCTTCCTCAGAGTCGCTAAGCGTGGGGGTGGTGCCGAAAGCAATGGGGCGGTCCGGCACTATATTTGGGCTGGACCTTCTGTTGCTTGTACTGACCACGGGGAAACGTAGGGATAGTGCGACAAAGTCCGGTATTGGGGTCCGTTATCGTTATCGTAGTCTCTGTTTTGCTAAGGGTGTTGACGGTACTCTTGGTAAGGACATCAAAGGGGCAACTGAGCAGGATATTGTAAGCGGGGGAGCATAGGATGTGTATCTGAAGGTACAGGGTGATACCGCCAACAGTGCAAGGGACGTTATGGGCTAGACCAAGGGATTTGTCCATAGTACCGTTAGCGCTCTGCATGTTCAGGATGATGCTGGGGTCGTAAGAGATGCCGAGATAGTTAGTGACTTCAGCAGACATGGAGATGATCTGGGAGCCGCTGTCCGCTATACATTTGATTTCCTCGCGGTTATTGACCAAAAGCATGATGGACCGGATTGCCTGTGATTCCTGAGCAACCGTTAATGTAACCGGCTCCTCACCAGGTGGTAGCGACTTGATATATGCTTCCACTGGGTCTATCAAAGTGACTTGGGCTCTGGCGGCATTGGTAAGAGGAGGATCAGTAGCAGGAGTGTTGTTAAGGGAAAATGAGGGCAGAGCATCGTCAACAATATTGGTAGACTCTTGGAAGGCAGTGACATTAGGAGGCGCGGTCCATTTAGGCGTAACGGTGTTTCTGAACTGGTTCCGGATGTCGTTAGAGAGGGAGCAGAGTTCGCCGACAGAGACGGTAAGCTTGGTCTGAAGTACCCGGTCAAATACCTGTTTGGACTGTTAGATATCGTAGATGGGTGCCATACTCCAGTAAGCAGCGTCAGGCTGTTTGTCCAGAGTGCCAAAGTTTTGGTCGGTTGGGGGCTGATAGCGAGACGAGATACTGGAGTAAGGGTGAACTGGGGGATCGACCGTGGGGACATGGTTAACGACTGGCAGCGCAGTGGCTTTAGTGGTACCGGTAGCGGAGGCAGAGGCCGGACGTTCATTAGTGACAGGGGAACCAGCAGGGACTGAGCGTTTGTTGGCAGCAGGAGGGCTGGCGGAAGAGCTGGTGGGAACGGCAGGAGAACTGGTAGCGGCAGAGTTGTTAGCGGTTTTAGGGGGTACCGGTCGATATCCCTTAGCGCGAGGGATCTCGATACCGTCGAAGACTTCTGCTGGGCGGCGTAGAGCGTAAAGTTCCCGTTCTAAAGCAGTGACACGTTCTTCCCTGGATAATATTCCTGGGCTAGCGGGTTCCGGTTGCAAGACTTCATGGATAAATGTCTGGGACATGCCTTGGAGCTGTTCCGCGTCGGGGTTGGCATTAGTGGAAAGGCGGCCGGTAAGAATCTGGTTTGGATTAAGCCTGTGCCATTTGTCGATGCGTTCCATGTAGAGCCGTTTGCCAATGTAGTTAGGGATCATAGTGCCAGATGGTAGGACAACCTTGCCTTTGTGGTTCTGATGGATTTTGCCTTGACTGATGAAGCTTTTGGGCTTAACGCAATTGCCTTGTACCATTGTGTGACCGGTTTTGCCGCAGAAGTGGCAACTGTCGCTAAGAAGTCGAGAGGCGCAGGACTGAGAACTGTTACCAGCAGTCAATGCAGCCATCTTTTCCTCCATACATGCGAGAGCGTTAACAATAGCAGCGGTGGCGATGTCAAGAGGTTCCTTTTTAATGATAGTGGTTGGTATGGGGGCGGCGGTGTTAACGGCGGGCATCTTAGCGTTAGTGGTCATTGGCTTTTTCAAAGTTGTAGCGGTGTCGGTACCCTTCAGAACCCATTTGGCAGCTTCAAAGACTTGCTCTACCTCATAGGGGTCCTCCGAGTGATGGTTGAGAAGGGTGATTTTGAGACGGCGGACAAGTTTGGACCATAACAAAGTCGGTATGCCTTGCTGGAACAGATGGCGTTCCTCGTTTTGGTAGATCTTTCCTTTAGCCAGGAGCCAATGCGCCAGGCGCTGGAAGTGCCTATAGTAATCCGAGAAGTGTCCAAGAGTAGAGATACCGGTCGAGAAAGTCTGATTTACGAGTCGCTTGAGATCCTGAAGAGTGTAACGGGCAGATTCCTCGGCACCAGGATATAAACAGAAGACTGCTATCTTCCACTCGGCATAGGTATGGTCGCTAAACTCTGGCAATCCGAGCCAGGTCTCTGCGGTATCATATGATATGTACTGAGCGGCATATTCCTTTTTCTGGTTGTTGTCGTTAACAGCGCAGTCTGCTAAGAGATATTTGAGCTTGCGGAAGTACTGGGCAAGCTCTCGATGGCAACTCTCATCCCACTTGGGTGCAGTAGAGTCATTGTGGGGTGGCATATGGCAGGAAAGATGGGCATCACCCATGGCAGTAGGGTTAACAGGTGTTGGTAAGGGCATAGATGATTGAACTGGGGAATAGGGGTCTGGGGATAACGGTGGTAGCGGTGCGTCGAGGAAGTTGTCGATGTGATGGCCTGGGAAGTTCTCTAGGAGTTCAGTAACGTCGAGAAGTTCCCTAGCAGTAGCAAGTTCCTCTTCAAGGTTACAAGGCGGTGTCGTCAAGGGTGTTAACGGAAAAGGAGGGGGAATGTCAAAAGGGATAATGGGGAGCAAAGCTTCGGTAACGAGACGTAAGCGGTTTTTGGCCTGGAGGCGAGTTTCCGGTGGAATTTTGCTATAGAACCCCTCATGGTGGGCTCCAAAATGATGTGCTGACTTGCCGCCTAGCTGCCGTGCAGGAAACAACCAACAAGACCAGCTAGATAGGGATAGCTAGCAAGTAGTAGTGTTACGTGTGTGTGAGAGGAGTCAAGCAAAGTCCCAGAAACTCGGTAAGGAGTTGTGAGGTCAGAGTTGGTAAGGGAGAGGGAGAGAGCGGTAAGAGATAACCGTGAGACCGCTAGTGTCACTACTGAATCGCAGCGGGTGGAGAGATCTGCAAAGACCCAGAAGGTTGTTAAGGAATTTAGGAAGAGGTAACAGAAATATACGAATTGCTAGCCGTAAGCGCTAGCATTAACGAAGGCGAACCGAGGGCACCCGTATGGTGCTTAATGAAGGCAAAGCAAGGGCACCCATATGGCGCTTGACGAAGACAATGAGTGCTAAGTTTAACAATACCGTTAAGCTTAGCATGGAGACCGAAGGAGACTGGACTGGGTAAACCCAAATCAGCCATTAAGGAAGCGAGAGCGTGAACGAGATCTTAAGTGTAGTCTGAAATGGGGACTAGACTCTGGTATGATTTGATGATGTTTAGCTACTGACAGGGCAGTATTTATAGGTAGGTAAGATGATAAAAGGGGAAACTGGTAAGAGATAGTAAGCGTAGCGGTCGCATGTGATAATGCACATCGGGAGCCGCTATTGAATAGGAAAATTGTAAGTAATATGAGAAAATTGTAAGTAGATCGAGAGTGAAAATTGTAAGAGAAAACTGTTAATGAAAATAAGTTTATGATTGTTGGGTCATCAGTAATGTGGTTATGATTGATTGATGGCTGCCAGTCAGGGGCCATAGGGAGGGCTGGATTGTCCAAGGTTGGCCTAGTTGTTAAGGCAATTGTCAGTAACAGTCGGTGTCGTTAGTGGTTGGTCGGTAGTGGTCACGTGCTTAGGTCACGTGCTTGGTTCGACTTGTCAGTGTTGGGCAGCCAGCACTGACTGGGTCGTATCAACGTGCATGTATAGGTGGAATGTTAGAGAACCAACACAGCATGAAACATTCTTTGCTAGGCCTAGTGACTGTTTGGTAGGAGTATTTCCATCTTGCAAATTGACCCTTATTGTAGTGTTGTATTCAAGTGCCAGGTCTGTAGTGACCTGTTTGAAAACTATCATAATCAGTAAGCTGCTGTCCATTACACTGTCAGCTTCAAAACCATCAACCATTATTGGCCATGGCTGGATGGGGCCCATTTTCATGGCAACCATGAATACTACGGGATTGTTACTAGCTTCTAATGTCTCCAGATACATTAAAACAGGATTGTCAGCAGTGAGGACACTGCTGTTGCTAGTGTTAGCAACTTTGTTAGCATTTGTGGATAGCACTAGCAACCAGGGCTCATTGTTGGTAGTTGGGACAGGAGTTATGTTTGTGCTATCTTGTGTGCTGGCAGAGTCTAGCAGCAAGGTTGATGCTTTAATGGCTGGCAGTTCTGAGGTAGTGACAGGGATTGTAAGGGAACAATCCCCAGGACCATTTCCTCTTTTCCTCCTTTCCTTTTTCCTCTTCCCTTTCTCTTCTTCTCCCCTTTAGATATTATTGTACATGTTGTGTCCACATTGCTGATCACCTGACATTGTTCTCAAGGTCATCTGATCCCTTCCTGGTCATCTGACCTTTTCCTGACCACCTGACTTGCCAGAGTCACCTGATGGACATTACCAATCCATTCTCTGGCAATGTCCGAGTTTTTCATCTTTTATTCCCACATTCCTTTTTTCAGTGGCTTATGTACTATACAGTTGATTCCCATGCTTCTGGGGCCCCAGAAGCGTCCACATCCTGGCATAGGGACTCCTTAGACTTATTCTCTTTGGATATCCCTCTGCCAGGTGAGTAGCTAGCCCTGTACACTGTAGCCACTTGCTAATACATCTTTGGACATCCCTCTGCCAGTTGTGTGAGTTCCACAGCTCTCTGAGGTTGCCCTTACAAGTTTGGTTGTTTGCCAAAGGCAGTAGTCAATGCAATTTAACCGAAAAAATGTAACACTTCACACTACATAGCCTTACACACAAGCTATAAGTCAGAACCTGTCTATTGGGTCTGCCTATGGTGTACAAAATAAAACTATTGAGGTTATGTAAGTGATGTAAGTGTAACCTCAGTATATATATACACATAAAATTAATGAGTTAATTTGTATAATAATTGGTTATTGATGAACAAGTAGGTAATGAGCACCCTCATTACATTTGATGTTCATTCAATTTCAAAATGCCAACCTCAAGCCATCTTAGAATACTGTAAATAGATAGGACCTCTTCCTTGTCCTCTGGGACACTTTCTAGTTTGACATGGTAACTCTTTGCCTTGATGCTATCATGCACCCCCTCTGCTGTAGTATTCAGTCATGGTTTCAACCCTAGACTCAGCTTTGATGGCTATACCAGGGGATTGTAACTGCTCATTAACAGCTGCATGCCTCCATATGAATTCCTCTTGAGGCTCATTTGGGCATTCAATATGTCCATTGCTTCATTGATTGTAGGGACACAATTGCATCACAGGTCCACCAATTCTGTTGGTGTATTAGTTTGAGGTAGTCAAACTTCTCCTATTTTTATGCTCCACATATTGCTGCAATCCCCACTCAAAGGTTTGAGTGATCAAACCAACATATCTCTCTGAGTTCTTGCAACAATGATCCTGCCTGCATCTGGGCTGTGCCATGTCAAATCTTGAACATACTAATGGATATACCTTTGTCATGGGGGTTCCATCAACTATTTCAGCTGTGTAGCTCAAAATGGCAAGCTCTACACCAGGTCTTACCCATGCAACAGCTCAGGGTTGATACAATGTGTAGCACACAAAATGCAGCACAGAGACACTGGAAAGATAAAAGGACACATAAATGATAAGATTGACATCTACTACTGGCTATGAGTACAAGCTTTGTAGGTAAAAAGGGAGAAAGAAGAGCAGAAGAAAGAAAGAGCCAAAATGGTGTGAAAAAGAACTGAAATTGGAACCAAAATAATAGAAATTAAGGGGGAAAAGTAAAGGTGGAAGAATAAAAAGCAAGAAGAAGAAGTAAATTGCAGAAAAAAAAGAAGGGCTAGGAGGAACAGAGAAAGAGAAAGAGAAATGCACCATGGGCCATTGAAGGGCAGAATAACAAGGGCAAAGAGGGTGGAAGAGGATGAGGAACATGCCAAACAAACTGGAAAAGGCAAAGAGGAGTGGCAGGGAAGGAATCATGGTGACAGGAGGAATGACAGGTTGAAATAATGCACAAAATCAGGGACCAAATAAGATCAAAATAGTCAAAATAAGAAGGGAGAACAAATGCACCAATAATGCACCACACTGCAAAATATGTCATTGAGCAGTCTTAAATGAGGTTGTGTCACAACCCCGCCATCTCTGGACCTCCATACGCTGCCCCGGCCCCGACACACACCTCCCCCGCACCCCTTGCGCACCTCTGGGACCACCAACAACGTCCC